>PVKM010012153.1:0-32109 GCA_004027735.1 Carollia perspicillata | reverse complement strand
CCCTGTCCTAGATAAAGCATTAGCAAGGGGAACAGAACAAGTACAGTGGGTTGAAAAAGTTTGGTAAAATAAGAGAAGGTAAAAGTAGTGAGAGGAAGCAGATGGCTACAGAAGAGAGAACAGAAAAAAATGTTAACATGGACAAATCTTCAGATGTTAGATGTGAGATGCTGCACGACTTAGAGTCAAAGACTTGCTGGAATTGATGAAACAAACCGTTTGCACTAACTAACTTACAAAGGTAAATACTTCTCATATATGACAAGTCTGATGAATACCAGCCTACCTCTAGTGAACCTCCCTGCTGCTATCTCCAGTTTCACTGGATTGGCCTTCACTCTGTCCCTACCCTAAACAAAGGTCTTTATGACACTGAGTCATTAGACATGCTATCATATCTGTCATTTCTGTCATTTCTCCACTTGAACTTCCTTTTGTTTCAAATGCTACCTGCTCAGGATTGCTGTTCCTGCTCTTCGAAACATACCCCCACACAAAGCTCAAAGAAATCCCCCCTCAACATGCTATCTCAGCACTCAGAAACTTCCCTTTAACACACTTATTACAACTGTAATGGTATCATTATTTTTGTCATCTTAAAAAAATATATATTTCTTTCCTTACCAGAACAGACAGTCCATGAAGACCAGGACAGTCTGTTTTCAGTACCTAGGATAGTTCCTAGTGTTCAACAGTTCATTCTTTCCTGGGGAAATAACTAAAAAGATGAAAAAATAGAAAACAAAGTTTTAAAGAGTTAAATTCAATTAGTCTTGTAATAAAATACTTAATGGAGTCCACTGTGGATTCTCCAAAAGACAACCAAAAGAGTCAAGAAAAGCTAAGTTTATTATTAAACTTACTGCAGGTCTCAGATAAAATTTGAGATAAAATTATCTGTTTCCAGATAAAATATATATATAAGGTTGTATTGAGTGAATTTAAGGTAAGTGTTTTAAAATGGAAATTAGTTTGGATTGGGCAGAGATTGTGACATTACAGTTTCATATTGATGGGTATTGTGAGGTGAGGGTCTTAAAGTAATTCTTGATGGTTAGGGTATTAATCTTGATAAGTAAGCTGTTAGTCAGTTCAAAGTCTTATCTTCCAGGAGCAGGTATTTCCTAGAGCAGTTAAATTATGTTTGCTTATCATCAGCATTATTTAGCAAAGAAAACAGGTATGTATGTATGCATTCACTTAGGGTAGTTTAGCCCAGAAAGACAAAAGTATGCCTGTTCCCAGTACTGTCAAACCCCAAGAGAAGGAATTATTTTAGTTTGAATTCTTAGTCCTCCCACTTTTGGTTATAGTTTGATCTGAGTTTTCTGAGCTTTAGGATAAACCATAATTTTCTTTTTTTAAAATATTTTATTTATTTATAGAGAGAGGGGTAGGGAGGGAGAAAGACAGGGGCAGAAATAGCGATGTGAGCGCGAAACATCTATCTGTTGCTCTTTGAATGCACCCCAACTGGGGACTGAATCCACAGTCCAGACATGTGCCCTGACTGGGAATCAGACCAGCGGTTTTTTGCTGAGCAGGATGATGCCCAACCAACTGAGCCACATCAGCCAGGATGGATAGACCATAATTTTCTGGAGACTTGATTGATCCAGATTTCCAATGATGATTGATTGTTGTGCTGTCATAGATAGTTTCCAACATCAAATATTAGATATTATTCTTTTTTATTTTTGCTGGAAGATTGTCAGATCATTTGGTCGGTCACTGGCTTCATTTGGGTGCTTTAACACAAATGCTGAGAGAAGAATTATAATGAACTTATGCAGCCCACTTTTAAGCCAGAGCCAAGGGGTTCAAATTAAATGAAGAGAACAGATCCCATTCCCAATATGAAGAGCCCACAGAACCACATATGGAAATATTGGATATATGATCTAATTTCATGATTTCTTTCTTCCACACTCAGTCTGCAAAGATTATTTGCTCCTTCCAACCCTACTTCCAAAAATAAAACTACAAATACTCCCACTATTTTAATTTACATTGCCTGATAGTCCATACTTAAATGTAGTCCATTAAGGCTTGAGGATTGCCCTGAAAAGTAAGGGAAAGGAAGTTGGCCTTTTGGGAACCTAGTATGTGCTATCATAGCAACCCCATGAGTAATGACAATGAAATTTGAGGTGTAGGAAAAGGAAGAAGTTTTCTAGGAATGTGACAAGTAGTAAATATTAAATCCTGAAATTGCATCAAAGTCCCTGAAATTTCAGGGACTGTGTGCATCCCACTATACCATACAATCCCCCTTTGAGGAATAGCACTGAATGAAATTATGAGTTAATCCTAGATATATTTTCTAATAATAGAGTTACAATTATGTCACTCTCACTTGATATTTAAACTAGTTTTGGAAAGCTAAATGGGTGGTTGGGTTTTTCCTAGAGACAATGGGAAGCCACAAGAGGGACTAAGTGGAAACCCACAGGATTAGTTTTGCTCTTATTATAACCTTGTGTGGGATGGCAAACAAGGCAGGAGTCACAGAGATCCCCGCTTATAACTACAGAGGGTTAAAAACAAACCTCCCCTTAGAGATAAGGATATATGAATATAGATCCACTGTCAGATGGGAAGGGCTGTTGTTTTCCAACTTTAAGAAGGATGCATAATTTAGGCCAAGATAATCACCAGTGATGCATACAACAGAGATTAATTTGCAAATTTAATATCAAAAGATTGGAGGACTTGCTTATGAAGCCACAGCTTCTAAATTATATTGAGGCATTGGTTAGTAACAAGTGCTCAGGAGCCTCAATGTGCAGAAGAATATTAAAAGATACCACATGTCCTCTAATTAAAATCACAGCAAAATGTGTAATGATTGCAGATCTGATATTAGCAAAGGGTAGGGGGACCATTGGAGAGCAGTGCCAAGGAAGCCAACTGGGGCTGGAAACCATGGGGAGAGGCCTTTCTCCAAATTGCTGTGAAATCCCTAGAAATCAGCAAGAGCCAAAGGGAAAGCTAATGTTCATTGCTGGCATTACAGGAAATGAAAATATTGCTCTATCACACAGGATTTGGACAAAGGTTTGATCTGTGGGTTCAGCACAAAGTGGCAACTGGGAGCAATTAAGAACTGAGCCTGAGCTTGCCAGTGACTCACACCCAACAATAAAATCAGATGTTTCCAAGCACTTGATGCTTTAGAAACTTTTGGTCGGTTGATTGTATGGTCTTTGTCTGCTTGTTTGCTTTGTGATTTGATTATTTTTTTATTAGAGGGGACAGCAGAGGTGAAGAGGACAAAGCCAGAAAAATGGAAAGCTTCCCTTCATTCCTAAGAGAACAGTGTCAGGGAAATGTGAGAGGATTGGCAGACCAAGCACATAGAAATCTTTCCAAGGAACTTGCCATGAAAAAAAAATGTGCCATTAAGAACATGTCCAGCATTTTAGAGACATGGATTTCTAGGACAGTGGAGTGTATTTATAATGAAGGCAGAGTGTGAGCTTTTTTTTTTAACTTAAAAAATATTTTATTCATTTATTTTTAGAGAGGAGAAGGGAGGGAGAAAGAGAGGGAGAGAAACATCAATGTGTTGTTGCTTTTCACATGTCCCCTACTGGGGACCTGGCATGAAACCCAGGAATGAGCCCTGACGGGGAATCGAACCAGCGACCCTTTGATTCGCAGGCCAGTGCTCAATCCACTGAGCTACACAGCCAAGGACAGGTTTTTTGATAGTTTTTCTTCAAATTGGAGAATGCTGGTTGGAATTACCTTGATCCACAATGACGATTTGTATGATAGGAAGGTGAGTAAGAATAAGCATTTCTTTCTTCATCAGCTCCTCCCTGTTTAGTAATCCTCCTAACCAAATCTGACTCCTCTGTAGGTTGTATTTCTTGGATCCCAACCAAAGAATAGAGCAAGAGCCATACCAAGGTCATTTTGAAAGCAGGGGACATTCATAGGTATTGCACATAAGCTTCCATTTCCCATTTGATGCCCAAGGCATACATACCTACTCCATCACAGCACTCTTCTGCACTGACTCCAGAAGCATGCTCAGAATCCTTCCCAAAAGAGGGTTCCAAACATCACTATCAGTCTTCAGAAGTGGCCTGCAAGGTGCCAGCCACATGCTAGAGAAATCCTGAAAATTTAGAAGATTCCAAAATACTTCTCATCAACAGGAAAGAAATGTAATGACAGTGTGGTGTAGGGGAAAGAGTATTGATTAACTCTCAGAAATCAGGGCTTCTATCTCCTCTCCTGTGGTTTGGACAAATAACATAACCTCTTTAATCCTTAGTTGCTTTGACTATAAAAGTGAAGTATTTGTGCTCCAGTAATACTTTGCAAGTGATACTAATGACAAAAGGCAGCAGCTGACAAATGTTTGGGAGCCTTGTGATAGAAAAGTGCAGTGTAATAATCACTACATCTTAGCTGTTGGACTCTCACAGCTGCAGCAGAGTTGCTGGCAGAAGAACTGGCCCAAACTTCTGTTAACCTTCTTTACACCACATTCCCTACTTCCATTGTCCTCACACTGAATGGCCATCAGCATCACCTATGGGGCTTTTTAAAATGAAGATGACTGGGACGCATACCCAGAGTCCCTGATCCAGTAGGATGGAGAGGGTGTGGCCCAAGGATGTACAGTTCTAGCAAGTTCCTTGATGATGCTGGTGATCCAGGTCCCAGGACAATGCTCAGAGGACCTCTGCCTCACCTAAACTCTACATTGTAATGTTTAACTTATTTCCCATGTTTTCCAAAAAGCTTTTGCAATGAATTTCACCCCAGAAATCTCTTGTGTTTCCTCAAATGCTACCACACAGACACTTTGCTACCATTCCTGTGAGGCTGAGGCTTAGCATGTTTATACTTGGGGGGAATTACTATTAATTCCTCTCCCCTCCTGAATAATGCTTTGCTCTGCCTCTGCTGATATTTTTACCCAGACAATCACAGGTGCCTGCTTGTCAAACAAAGATCACCAGCTTGAGCCCGCACAGTTTGTCCTTGTTGCTTATTTGTTGGGATAAGCTGGTCCATCTGTCCACATGCCACACACCCTGGGTGGTGAAAGCAATGAAAGAAAACCACTCTTTGATACCCCTTCCAGCATAATGTTGACATGAGCAGAAGTTATTATTTTGTAACGTCGCTGCTATTTCCAGTGGCCCCCAATAGATCTGCTTACTGGCTTGACCAAAGCAGGAGACACTGTTAGCACTGTACTTTGTAAAGGCAGCATTTGTGCTGTGCTTTCAGAGTGGCTTTTACTGCCTATCGATTGGTGACTTGACCTCAGTTTGACACCCCTTCTGCCATTGAAGTTATTGCTGATGTATTTATTCACTAGATCCTACTAACAATGACCAATGCAGGGCTCACCTGACTTCTGTGCTTCTTGATAGAGCAGGGACAGAAACAGGCTAAAGAGGTGAAGATGCTCTTCGATCACAGGTTGGCCACGAAATTGATCTATGACCTTGGATGAATCCCTTCTCCTCAGCCCTCGATTCCCTCATCTATATCCCAGGTCTGACCTAAGAGGAGTCCATGATTCCCTGTAATTCTTATTTAAATACTTGCAGCTCCCATGGGTACAGCATGAACTACTTAAGAAGGCCCCCCAAACAGCAGCAAAGTAATTGCAATGGATATTCTAATAGCAGCAGCTGTAGTAACAGAGCCACCCCCTCCCCGGGTTTCCTCTTTAGGGGTGATATGCGAGAGTGAGAAACAAAATTACTATGTCTGTTCAGCAAATTCTTCCTGACAAAATCTTTAAGCGTTGACAAGAGTAATATACTGAAAATTAGTTTAGAAGTGTTTCAAGTTTCAAAAATCAATCAAAATCAAATTAGGTTCTGAAGATGCTGTCTGTTGAGTTTTAGGAAAAAATAAAAGATCTGCTTCAGCATCTCAGGAAAGTGGCTTTGACCCCCAAAGAAGTGACTCTCACACAGAAAGCAATTGTCCTTCTTTGTGTCTATCTTTTAGGCCCTCTCCAAGGACTTGACTGAGTATCCCCCTCTTCTGTCATCCTAGATGTTTATAAATAACTTACTAGCTGACCTACATTTTAATCCCACTTCTCTTTTTTCCATTTCCCAATCCCCAAGCCCTATGCAAAGCTGAATGAGGAACTAATTTTAAAAAGTAAAAGAACTAGTCTTATCTGCTAGGATAGTAAAAAGGCCTGGTTGTGGAAATAAAAAGGAATTAATATCCTGTGATCTCCCCTAACTTGGTCTTATTGTCAAGTGCAAAGGAGCAGATGGTGGAAAAAGAGCCATATTTAGGATGTGGGAATGCATGCATCTGTGGGGGCAAATAATGAACAGAAGTTCAGCTTTGGTTTCATTTCTTCTCTAGATACAGAGCTCATAAATCAGGGTCTTTCTTAGCCTGGGAGGGCAATAGTAATTGCGTTGACATTTATGCTCAAATTACAGGGGCTCAGTTACCTTCTCACAATGACTCATGCTACCTGCTCTGATTGCCCTTCACCCTTTCTTAATACTTTTTGGGAGTTCTCAGAGGACTTAACATGTGTTCACAAATCAGTCGGGCAGCCCCTGTCACCACAAAGAGGCCCGTATCTTTTCTCTCTGGCTTGTTAGTACCTGTCACCTGTGAAGCTGCCATATTTGTCATGCCCCTTAAAAGCCACTAAGCCTGGGCCTAAGGTGCTAATATCCAGTGTTTCTCCAAAGAGTCTTATCCTCTGGGTGGAGATGAATAGTGGCCACCTTTACTCTGTGAAAACTAGGTCTTCGAACATCTCTGCTTAAGCCTAGATCACTTGGTTCACTAATATTTTGTTAAGACATTGCATTCATTTCTGGCAAAACCTCTCTAACCATCAATGCTTAGACCCCAGTAAGTGTCTGACTGTATATGTGTGTGTGTGTGTGTGTGTGTGTATTGAATGACTGAAGTTGAATCTCTGCTTCACCATGGCCCCCACCATTCTCAACTAAGCTCAAACTTATCATTGGATGCGCTATCGTGGAGAAGCTCCACAAATCCCCCAACTTAAAGGGAGTAGGGTGGGGTTTGCTCTCTCTGTGTGTCCTAATAAAGCCCCTTTGGCTAATAACTTGGAACAAGGGAATAGTCTAAGAGAATAAACTTCTTCAACTTTTGATAGAAGAAAAAGTTCTTCTAAAAAAGGAATGCTAATCTTTCAAAATGATGTACTTCCAAGTTCCAAATTCACCCAAGATCTCAGGGCTCTTAAAAACCAAATTTTGCTCAGTGCCTTCATGATTTATGATATCTCTATATGACCTCTTCATAGCCAAATTAGTAGCTTCTAACCCATTAATATGGAGCTGTCCACAATGCCTCCCCACGAACCCACCTCAAAGGCACATACCTACACACGAACTTGCCTGCACACAGAAGAAGAGTTCCATAGTCATGTTGCTAGCTCCACCTACAGCCCCCTAATTTCAGATCATCATATTTTCCTCACCTCTGTAGAGTTTAAATTTCTAAAGATTTTATTGACTTTTCAAGTTGTAGTCATTCCTCTTAGATTCCCACAGCCCTCAATTTTGTTATTTATCTCAATTTCTTGTAATTATCCATATGTCACTTCTCAACTCCATAAAGACGTTAGGTTTCACCCTTCCCAACCCTGTCCCAGCTATTCCAGGTACATGTGAAGGATTTGTCCATGGGTATTTCCTCTCTCTGCATAGTTAGCTCTGGTTTTGACAAATATCTTGAGAACCAAATGGCTCTTCTTCTGCACTTGATGTGCTTCCTGCCTTCAGCAAAGACTGGGGGCCAAAAATCTACTAAACTGGTTGATGCTGGCCCTCCCCCACTGACTTTGTGGCTGGAGTGCCTACAGGATATGGTCTAACCCAGCAGCCTAGAAAATAAATTGGCACGTGCTGTGTGTCCTCAGTGTTTCTGGATTAGAGAGATGGGTGGATGGATGGAAAGGATAGAAGGATGGGTGAAAGAAATTGTTTTGCAACATCAGGAGTTTTCTGAGGAAAACTGGCCTCCACACATGGAGTGCAAGGAGAGACCAAAGAAAGGGGCAGACTTTTCCAGATTTGTAGGTAAAAGTTTTAATAAGAAAGTGAACTTATACACTAGGCTTGTCTTGGGCAGCCACAAGACTAGTAGATCTCTACATCTACCCACCAGAATCGTAAAAGTTTATATAGAGGCTTAACAGGGTTCAGCCATGTATACCATGTAGGTGGTCCCAGTAGCACATTGCTCTTTCAAGGTTGTATCCTTGAAATGGCTCCTGCTATGGGAACAGAGGACAGAATGAACATTTCAAGGGCAGGTGAGGACATAAATAGCCTCCGATTGCCCACATCCAGCTCACAGGTAACCAGCGGTCACATCCTCTCAATAACGTCCTCTAACAGAAAGAAGGATAGAAAAGTGAATGGCAAAACTACTGTATCTTTTCTGCAATAATAATAATCATGATTATGTTCTGCTAAAAAAGTATATCCCACTGAAAATACAAATATTTTTCTATTTAATTGGTGCCACATAGGCATTTGGGAAATTCAATATATGTAGACAAAACCAAAAGTTACCATTAATTCCCCTGTCTGAATAAAACTACTGTTAAAATATTGCTATGTTTCTATATGGTTGTTTTTCTATGCATGTAAGGCCAACAAATTTTCCTTAACAAAATTGCCAGTATATTCTGCTTTATAGCCTCCCTTCTTTTTGACACTTGTTATACAATTGGAGGTTTTTCTTCTTTAAGATATGCCTTATGATGGCTTCACAGCATTATGTTGTATTAATATATTCAGATGTATTTAACAATTTTCCTGACATTTATTAACAGTTGTTCTAATATTTAAAAATATTTAAATTATAAATAAAGATGTCACAATGACTTTATTCATTTGTGTGCATATTGTAGGAAATATTTCTGTTAAAATGTCTAAGATATACATAGATCTTTAACTACATACATATAAATATATAAGATAGGTAGATAGATGCACACACACATACCTACACCGAATCATGCAGGTGAGTGACAATTTCAGGGACTTTTCACTTTTTTCACTTTTGAGTACCTCTTGAAAGCAAAGATAAAAGGAACACCTCAATTCTAATAGATTTTCATAAATTACTTCAGGGTCAAGGTATATAAATAGCAGAGGGCCACATTTTCCCTGATTAAAAACCCAGAAATCATTTTGATTCTTCATCTCCTTCTTTCCTGACGTCAGTTGAATCATTAAGTCTTGTCCGTATTCCTTTCATAGTGAGTCCCCTAAGCCTTTCTTCCTCTCCGACCCATCTGGCACTATTGTAGTTCAGGTGCCATGCTTACTTTCTTGAGTTATCTAAATTGCTCCTTGTAAGGGCTCACTGCCTACAATCTCTCTTTTTAATCTAATGCTCCCCACAGTGTTTTCCATATTAGAGCACTGATCCCCATGGCTTGCATGATGAAAGAAGTTCTATGACAAGTAAAATTATGAAAACTCACCTATTCCTTCTCCTTTTGGAGATACATGAAGCATATCAGGGTATTAGATGTCCTAGGAAGCTCTACAGTTAAATAGGCAAAGGAAACAAAATTGGTAACAAAAATCTTAATTAGTTTATTTGAACCTAAAATTTGTTAATCCCAACTCATTTGTTCTTTCAACAATATGTGTTGTGTGATTCCTATGTGTGATATCTGTGGGCATGAGTGTCTAGTTATATATGTGTGACACCTTTTAACAACCAGTTGAATTTGTGCCTTCAGCATGCACTTTGTGGGATACTTTTATATTGTATCTTTCACACAGCTGATAAAGTAATTTTCTAAAGACTAGATATACTTACATATACAAATACATTTAAGCTCTAAAAAAGCTTTAAAAAAAGTCAAAGTCTTCAAGGCTCTTTAAAAAAAGTTCTCCAGCCCTGGCTGATACAGCTCAGTGGATTGAGTACGGGCCTGGGAAACAAAGGATCATGGTTTGATTCCCAGTCAGGGCACATGCCTGGGTTGTAGGCCAGTTCCCAGTAGGGGATTCATGAGAGGCAACCATACACTGATGTTTCTCTCCCTCTCTCCTTCCCTTCCCCTCTAAAGATAAATAAATAAAATATTTTTAAAAATAAATAAAATATAATAAAAAGAGTTCTCCAGTTCAGTATAAAGTCCATCCCCCTACCACGGTATTCAAGACCCTTTATACTTTGAAGTATTCACAATATTCCAATCTTATTGCCCATCGCTTTCCTGTATCACTAGAAAATGAAGGCATATCAAAGTCCTCTCTATTCTCTGAATGTGCTTTAAATGTTGACCTTCTCATGTAGTGTTATTTGATCTACCTTTAGCAGAATACCAAAATCTGGCAAAATCTTTCCCGCCTTCGCTAGTGGTCATTTCTCTCTTATCTTTTAAAATCCAACTAAAGTGGAATATTTATGGAGCATTGTCTAATGCTCCAGACAAAGCTACTCATTTGTTTTTTTCTTAATGGCCTCCAATATCATCAGTCTAGTAACCGTCATCCCCATTTAATAGATGAAAAAACTGAGGTCTGGAAAGAGATGAATTAAGCAGGAAGAATTAGCAAATTACCTCTCTGAATAACTGTAGGCTCTCTGCATACTCTCTGGCGTTGCTGACCATCTAATTATATTTCAAGGAGAGCAGATTTGGAAAACCCAGGAGGCGGAGGAAATGATTGTCAAAGGACTTCCTGGAATCCCAGAGGATGAGCACTTAGCTCAGACACAAGGGGCCTTAACTAAATCCCAAGTTTATTTAGGGCTGTCAGAATTGTGCTTGGCACACTCAATTCAGATTTTCAGGGATTTAGTTTTTAGCTGGCAAAGGAAGTTGCATAAACCCAGGAAATAAGGAGGGGAAAAATAGAGGGAATGCCAGCTAATCAGAGGCTATTGAGCTCATAAAAAAAATGTTGGCTTGAGTTATAGTTTTGTGGGTGAGATGTTAATTTCAGCTCACTATTCAGTAACTATTGACATTTCGGGTCTCAAATTAGCTGTTGACTAACTCATTTAAGCCAAGAGTTAAAATTTCCAGGCTCTGGCAAGTATGAGGATCCTGGAGTGTGCACGATAAATAAAGTTATTAACAGTCTATATTTTATTGACATGTAATACTATATAGGATGATTTTATATCTGTCTGCCTATTTGCTAGAATACCCATCATCACACCCATTTTAGAGAGTGGGAAACTAGAATGCAGACATGTGAAGTGATTCTCCGAAGCTGACACAAATAGGAAGTTAGGACTTGAGCCCTTATGTTCTAAATTCTAGTAATGCTAAGAGGATTCTTTTAGCATGGTGTGGCTTAAGGAGATCATGCATCTATAGTTATTTCTCAGTTTTTAGGATTTGCCAGGTATTGAAGTAGCAAAGGCATCTTGACCCAGAGGGAGGGGAGAGGTAGCCAGGGGGCAGGATGCCAATGGGAGAGGAAGCTCCCGTTGGCCAGATGGAATGAAGTTATGAAAACATGACCCTGTGGGCAGAGCACAGGGGCCAGAGCCTGCCCCGCTGGCTTGCTCCCTTCCTCCTTCCTATTCTTGGCTCTTGCATTTTCCTGTTGGGAATGACAGCATTACTTGTGTTATCTGTACAATAGTCTAATCTCTTTCAGCACCAGGTGCTGAGATAAATTTGGCTGAAACACATTTGAAAGGGTTTGATGTCACACTTGAGTATGTTATTAACTACGGATAGCTGGATTAAAAAATTAATTAGTGATACATATTCTCTGTTTTCACTGAGAAGAGTGTTTTCTGTGTTTGTTAATTACTAATTTCACCAACATTCATGGGAAGCTTACTCTGTGACAGACACTGTGCAGAGTTCTGAGGTACACGGAAAAGACAAAGCCCTCTGCATGGAAGGAGCACAGAGTCTCGCAGACCGTGGTCACAATGGTCTAAACCCCTCTGAGGGATCCCGGAACTTTTCAACTGGTGGTAATGATGATGACTACGTCTTCCTAGAAACACACACACAGAGAACACACTGACACACACACACTCTTACACTGATGGGAGCCGGATATCAGAATCTATCCTCTTAAGGAATTCGGACCCTCTTAAGACCAAGCATTGATTTCCTAGAAGTCAGTGAGTCTCAGGTTAAAGTATTCTGGAACAAAGTATCATTACAATGAATAATTATTTCTTGTACTCCTGCCATACTCAGGGCAGTGGAAATAAAAGAGCAAGGTTCCACTGGCTGCCATAAACTACCAACCCTTCTAAGACTCCTTTGCACTGTGGAGGAAAACCCACACTGCATTTCCTAGGGTATTGTTCAGTATTGATGATGGGAGTGGGGGAGACACTAAACTTGGAAAGCAGAATGGAAAAGGAAAATCTTATCATCTGGGATAGTTGCAGCCAGGTACATGGGGATGTCATTGAGATTTATGGTGGCTTGCCAAAAGCCTCTCAGAAACCATGTGCTCTCACTACTGCACACTGAGACAGGGAGCAGGAGCTTCCCAGAGATTTTTGCAAACCACAGTAGCATCCTGGAAAATGTTTGAGAACCACCACTTCTGTGTTTCAGGAGGAGTTCTTTTGGGATGATTCCTTAACCTTTGTCCCCTTAGCTCTCGGTGGCTGGTAAACCCTCAATTTTCATATTGAGTCATTCTTATAAAGAATACACAGAGTGGATGCCATTTTCTTGACAGAACTCTGAACTTGACTGAACTCATAAGGAGAAAGATATGTGCTTTCTTCACTGTTCTCTAGAGTGCAAACTTTTTTCCGTAAAGAGACAGTAAATATTTTTCGCGTTGTGAGGTAGTCTGTATCTGTTGCAAATACTCAGGTCTGCTATTGTATTGCAAAAGCAGCCATACAAAATATGTAAATAAGTGAATGTTCCAATATAGCATTATTTATAAGACCAAGGGACAGGCAAGATTTGGCCCAGGGGCTATAGTTTGCCAAACTCTGCTTTAAAGAATTAAGCTAAACCTACTTCTCATTTCATGACTGATGGTCATCATCTATCCATGCAAGTCCTTTGCTTATTTTTTTTGTAACATACAAGGTCTGTCCATAAAAAGTCTAACCATTGTTAATATAACCAGAATTGTTTGTGTGACATTGATGTAACCTGGCAATCAAGGACAGTAGACTGGAATGCGCATGCATGAACAATGATGACTTCACTGTAGCAGTCAGTGGGGGCAGTAGACGCCAAGGAATGAGCATGTGTACTGTGTGGCTGTCACATTCAAAATGAATGAGGGAATAGAGCAACCAATCTGTATCAAAAGCTTGAACATTCATCCACGGAAGCGATTCAGATGATTCAGAAAGCTGTAGTTATGGGCAACTGGTGATTGGCAGCTTCATCACGACAACATTCCTGCTCATGCATCCTGTCTCATGCAGAGTTTTTTTGCAAAACATTCAATCATCCAGGTGACTAGTCCCCCTATAGCCCAGATTTGCTGCCCTGAGACTTCTGGCTTTTCCCAAAACTAAAATCACCTTTGAAAGGGAAGAGATTTCAGACTGTTGATGAGATTCAGGAAAATATGACAGGGCAGCTGATAGCAATTGGGAGAACTGCATGACGTCCCAAGGTGCCTACTTTGAACATCATCAGGTTCTTGTTCTATGGGTCATCAGACAATCAATGGCTGCCCTGAAGAATTTGTCTAAACACTTACTGTGCTCCGCCTAAGTGAAAAATAAACTCCTGTTAGTGCTCATTTATTACCATGGAATAACCTAGCCTATCCTTGTATTAGTACCCCATGATGTAATCCAAAAGAGGACGCATAATGGATGACTGAATTGCTTAGGTAGGTAACATAGCAAAGTGATTCAATCACCGTTTCTGGGATCCCAAGTGTCTGGGATCAAATTTTTGTGCCACAACTTGCTAAATACATAATTTGGGACAAGTTTTCTTACCTTCTTTGTCTCTGATTTTTATCTATAATATGGGGATATTGCTAATATATACCTTAAAAGGCTATCATTATGATTAAATTATTAGAATAATATTTTTTAAATTTAGACTACTTTTTAGCACTTTAAAAGCACTCCATATGCATTTTTAATAAAAAATTAAACTGCTTGCTACTAAAAATTTCAAATATAGGATTTAACACCTAGGGCCTTTTCATTCTCAATGCTTCATGCTTGCAAGGAATAAAACCAGGGCAGGTATTGTTGCCCTCAATTTGCAAAAAAAGGAAATCAAGACTTGGGTGAAATCAGTTCTCTGGGTCATGTTAGTCATCATCACAGCAAGAAGCAAATCTTTGTCTCCTGGCTGTAACAGGAGACAATCCTTGGAGAGTAACAGGAGAGTAAATCCTTGGTTTTTAGGGCCTCTGTGTTTGGGGAAAGCCATCCAGCAGAACCTGGTGTGATGGATATTAACAGGGGAGCTCTGAAGGAAGACATGCTGAATGGTAACCAGGCCTTGCTGGAGGTAGAGGAGTAGGGAGAGAGGAGAATCAAAGAAGAGTGTGGGAGGCGAGAAGAGCTGTGTCCCCTAGGACAGAGGAAAGGAAGGTTAAAGGAGTATTGATCTTGAGTGGAAAACAGTCTACTGATTTTTCATCTTGCTTTCAGATCATCTGGCATCAAAAAACAGTCTGTTACTGAGCTCAGCTTTGGAGATGGTGCAAGAGATTGAACAGAATCATTTGCTGACATGGAAAGCGCCAGAGTGGTTTTTGATTATACCAGCTGAGCTGCAAGGTAGAGGCAATGTGAAACCTGATAAAACATGTATCCAGTGATGGGCAGGCAGCAGCAAAGCATACGTATCCTCTCCAAAAAATAATCTATTCCCTGATGTGAGATGGGAGTGACTTTCTTTTCAAAGGAAGTTGCAAAACACCTCAGGCCAAACCCAAGGAGGAAACAGAGCATGTTACAATTTCCAAGGTTCTTCCCCAGCAATTACCTTGTAGGATTCTCAAAGCTACCCTGTGAGAGTAGGCTGGGCTTCATTTATGATTCTCATTTTACAGACAATGAAACTGAGGATTAGAAAAGATAAGAACCTGAGAAGCAGTGGAGAAAGATGGGAACAGACCATGGCTTCCCCATAACTACTCAGTTATCTCCGCACCAGAACACATTATACCTGGCCAAATGGACTTTTCGCAAAACAAAGTTGATACTGTCCCCATGTGAATATGTACATATCTATCAATCTAAGTTATATTTTCATGTGTCTTCATTTTCCATGTATCTTTGTAATCTATTACCTATGATCGATTCCCATCACCTATTAACACTTTTATAATTATCTGTGTTAACATATGTATAATTTATCTATCAGTTATACATCCTGTTTGGTCATCTTTACTTTGAAACACTGGCTGATGTGATGTGTGTATGATTAACTACATCACAGGGGGAAATGCTGCACCATTGTAAACATCAGTGCATGGTTATAAACCTCACAATTTTTTTGCATTGTTTCACCGATTTATTTAACCTCCCTGTGCCTCAGTTTTGTGCTTTGCCAAGTACAGATACAAATATCCACTTCTCAGGGCTCAGAAAGGTAGAATAAGATAGTGTTTGTAAGATACTGAGCATAGCATCTGTATCAGAGTAGACCCAATGTAATTGCTTCTTCCTGCTCATTCTCACCAGAACCTTGCTCTCCCTCCTGACCTTCTAGCTTTTCCATGGATTCCAGTTGGTCTTAGTTTATCTCATCTCTGAACTTCAATATCATATAGCATGTAAATGGGTTGTTTCCGCATCTGCCACCTGTTTCTAAGGATTATCAATATTAGACCAAATGCTGTAATTTGGCTGCAAGATTCTTGAGGCAGAGATCCTTATTCACCATTTAGGAAATCAAGAAGTAATTCTGAAAACCACTCTTCTGAATCATCTGAAGAACTTTGCATAGGGCTGTGCTCATAATTGATCCCAACTAAATATTTGACAAATTATATAGAGAAGGAGTTCCTAAGTGGCACTCTTGAGCCTGGGGTAACTGGAGGGTGGAGACAAACAGGAGTTGCTTTTCCATATACATAGAAGAAATGACATAGCAGAGTCCTCTTCAGTTTTAACAAAAAAAAATATTTATTCATTCTGTGAGCAACTGATCTATGTTAGGTCCCGTGTGCTGGGAATACAAAAGTAAATTAGACACTCATATGCAATCTGGGAAAGTAAAGACAGAATTCCATTCTTTTGTGATAATCACCAAGATAAGAGGGGGCTGGCTACACAGGGAGCTTTGGGAGTACTGAGATAATAGATACCTGATATTTGTCCCCCAATATTTCTTTGCTCCTTCCCCTAATAATAGCACCTCCTTACTTTGAAAAGCTGAAGATCCATTACTCTGCATAGTCCATGACATTCACATTACCAGGTCTGACTAATTATGAACCCCTCTTCTTGGTCATAATCATTGACTCAAATATGGCTCCGTGATTCTGGTTGGTCTAGCTAGAGTCCTTGTCTTGAAATTTAGAAGCAAATGCTGACAAGAAATCTCTCTTTCCTCTAGATAGCTAAACTCACTTAACATAAGCCAAGAGATACATGCTGTTTGGCCCCTCCACTCTGAAATAAAATTTGTACTGAAGGCAGTGGAAATGAAAGGGTAATACCCATTGCATGGAAAATCTCACTGGTATAGAAAAATAAGTCAAACTTTGGGTGATGCAGGTAATACAGATAAAGAATAAACAGATTCTGGATAATTTTAAAGTACCTAGTGCTCCCCAGGGCCATCTGTACCCTTGGATTTCCCAGTTACATGAGCCAATAAACTCTCATTTTTGCTGCAAATTTGAAATTTTTATACCGACACTTTATACACCCATTCTATTATTCTAAATAGGCACAGAATTGTGAACTGTTTCAAAACCATTTTGTTGACATTATTTTGTGTGCCTCTCAAGATACTCCTGTGAGATCAGTCGGTATTATATTATAATTCCCTCGGAGGAAAAAAAGTGAAATTGGAAGAGGAACGATGCAGCTGAGGTTGGACAAGTTAACTGTGGCTGAAGCTGAGGGAGAAATTAAACTTTCTGAGATTTAGGGCAGAGTTCTCACCAGACTCATCCTGAGGTCTGATTACCAGGCCACACATTGCAGTTTCACTCCTGACACTAATCGGCCTTGTGAAGCCTGTCACAATGTTCTCCTTTTCCATGGCCCGCAAGTGAGGATGGAGTCCACTCAGCCCTTCGACATTGTTGTCTGTGTGTGAGTTTAATCTCTCTGTCTGTCCATCTCTCTGTCCTCTCTCTCACTAAAAAAAATATATGTGGGGGATTTGATCAGAGTCCTCTGGATAGGTTCCTATGCAAATGCCACTCCATACTGAGACTCTTGTTACTAAAATTTAACCTGCCAGCCTCACATTGAAACTGGCTGCTGCCACTCGATCCCATCACATCACACTGACTTTAGGTATCGAGCTCTGTTTGAAATGTGGGTGCACAAAACTGGTTTTAGCAATAGAGTATTTTAAAGGTTTGGTGAGTCATTTGTTTCTGGGCAACCCAACCTCTGAGTTCCTGGGCATGCTTGAGGTAGGTGGTCAGCCCATGCCTGACCTCTGTTGAAAAGAGGCCAATTACCTGACTGCAAATGATGTCAAAATGCTTTCAACTGACCTCAGTCCTGGAATGGAGATAGTTGAAAAGTTTGTTAACGATCCAGTCTGCTAAATATTCTATCTTTGAATCTTTTATTAATTAGACTTTCAGAATATTTTTAATTTAGAACCCATCCACATAAGTTGATATAGTCTTTTATAGTTTTTAAAAATATGTATATATTTATTAAGATTTTAATGCCATTATCTGTGTAATTATGTGGATGCCAGGGGGATTATTTACTGTTGTGCTTGTTAGTTGTGAGTTCAGTATATAAGAAAAAAGTACTCCTGCAAATATTGATTTTCTCTTCCAGTCAAAATCTTGTCTAAAACACCATTTAAAGTGTTGTTCATTGACTTTTTGAACCATCCACATGATAACATCTATCTAAAATTGAATACCAGAAAAAGTTTGTGTAATCTCAGGAGTGGGTATGGCTCCTTATGTCAAGCCAAGTTTTACTTGTTTTTTTTTTACCACCTTCCTTGAAGTTATGATAGTCATAAGTTAATGCTAAGTCACAGATATTTTCCCCAAAACTTGTTTCTTCAACTCACCAAGCTCATTGAATAATAACTGCCTGCTAAAGACTTGGCTGACTTCTATTTGTTATCTCATTTATCTCCCCAATGAAAGTTTTATTTTTGCCTTTTATTTTACAATTCAATCAGAATATATACATGCCCAGAGTTGGAAAAGATGACTGGAACATTTCATGTCCACAAGATGACCAGAGCTCCACACCCTGTTTTCTCCCTATTCCTGATGCTCGAAGGAACCTCATTTCTTAAAATCATTGTCAGCATGATTTTGTAGTATGTAGGAAGATTGCTAAAGATAATGTTCCTAATGATATTGTTTTATCAACTCAAGACATTAGCTTCTCTACACTTCGTATAAAACATAATTATGATATAATTTTAATTTAAATAAAATATTCGTGTTAATATTTTCTGTTTATATAAATGAACATGGAACTTGCTTTTCTTTTCTTGGATATTTCTGGACCGTATTGTTACTGGAGTTAGTAATGCCCTAGCTTTATTGTTATAACATTCTATAAACTGAACATCATCGTTACACTCATACATTCTGATTTTTATTGTTTTTTTAAATAGATGATGTTTTTCATCCAAAGTGGAAATTTTTAGAATCTTCTTTTCACCTTTGGCAAAGATTATGTTGTGAAAGTTTATGATTATGTGGCTTATGGGGGATCTTTTATAGTTTAAAAAATCTGATCACTTATTAGGAACTTTCAATATAGAAACTCTTTTGCCTTTTAATTCAAAACAATTTTGGTTTTTTTAAATAGAATTCTTATTAACTATATATTATTCCTCCTGAATCGCTTCTTTAATGTTCTTGTCTTTTGTCTTTAACCATAACAGTTAGATCCAATCAAGAGCCAGAAATCACACAATAATTTTAACAGTGAAAGTTTAATATAAAGAATTACAAATTACGATGTGGCATTGTAGTACTGAGAATGGGTTAGTGAAAAGTATAAACAACTCTAGAGTATGTGGGAATAACTGGCATAATTAGAGGCCACTACCCCTAGTGCTATGACAGCCCACCAAGGAAGAATCCTCGCTCTAGGCCCTGGGTGAGATCCAGGTCTCACTGTGGAGGGTGTGCCATGGTTCAGTGGGTAGTAAAGAATTGCACTGAGGCACTTCATCAGGATCGCACACTGCGGTCTGTTCTCTGGAGGGGGGAAGCCCTCTGCAGGGAGCTACTCTGCCTATGAACATGGCACAAAACCACAGAAGAGGGTCGTGGGGACGTTCCAGGTGCTGCTGACAGCTGGACATTACTGGCTACCAAGCTCTACAAGAACTGGGTGCTGCAGACACTGTGTGGGGGAGTGGGGGGAAGGCATAAACTAGAACCTGAAAGAACAACCCTTCATTCTCCAGTGTCTCTCCAGATTCCTTTACTGGCAACATGTAATATCATGTCAACTGGCAAAGGAGAAATATTTATAAGGCCCACATCTTCCTTATCTCAGAGCAGGCCAGGATGGATGCATTTGGAGCTGACAAGCAGTATATCCATAAATGGCTGGCACACTTTTTTCACTCTAGTTTTTAGAGCAGTTTTCGGTTTATAGAAAAATTGAACAGGAGTTACAGGGATTTTACATTTTCCCTGCCCCCACACATCCATAGCCTCCCCCATTTTCAATGTCCTCCACTGGAGTGACACATTTAATTTTTTAATTGGTGAACCTTTATTGGCACATCATTATCATCCAGAGTCCACAGTTTATATGAGGGCTCACTCTTGGTGTTTGTTGTACATCCTATGGGCTTAAGCAAATTCACAACGACATAGACATCATTCATTATAGTATCATGCAGAGTGTTTTTACTGCCTGAAAAGTATGCTCTGCCTATCACCTCCTCCCCTCCCCCAGCCCCTGGCAATCATGTACCTTTTTACTGTCTCCAAAGTTTTCCCTCTTGCAAATAGTGCCACTTACTTGGAATTATACAAAATATAGCCTTTTCAGACAGGCTTCTTTCAATTAGTATCCATTTTCAATTTCTAAAATTTGAAGTCTCCCATGTAATACTCTTTCTTTTTCAGTTCTCTTGTTTCTTATCATCAATTATTTTGGTTCTTGATTTATACAATTTATTTCTTTACTATCACTCGAGAGATACATTTGGAAAGGGAAAGATAAATACATTACCCTATTGTATTTCAATTTCTAATTCATCAACCCTGTTGAACAATCATTTATTGAAGCCAACATTCTTCTTAGAGATAATCTGGTCACAACTGATAAATAGTTTTAAAAGTTCGTGTTGAGAAAATGATAGTATGGGGCAGTGAGAAAGAATAACCAACCGAATGGGAACAAAATTGGGTGAGTGAGTGGGGAAAGAGATAAAACCAGAAAGGAAAGGTTAACATATTAGTGAAAAGCAGATGGTGATATAAAGAACATTGGACTGCCAGAATTTTTGTCTTGGATTTGTGTCTCACTTGCTGTGAAGCCCTGGGCAAGCCATTTCTTCAACCTGATCCGAATCTCCTTATCTGCACAGCAGATCAGGGAAGTTTGGGACTACAAGTACAAAGGATCCCATTAGAACTTACACTCGTATCTATCTCTGCTCCTTATTCTTTATCTTTTGAAAAAATTTAAACATTCAGAGTTAAGGAAACCCTAGATTTTCTTACATCACCAGCTCTGAACTCTTTGTCTGACACAGGCTCCATGGAAAACGTAATAAATCTTTAAAAATCTCTTTCCAGAACAGTGCACACATGCAAATATACAGTTCGTGTACAATTTCAGAGGTCTCTCGGGCATCCTGAAGCATCACATGGAGCAATGTGGATCTCTGGACCTTTGTGTACCTCCAAGGTGACCTCTGGTTTTTCACTTCTAGAGGGAACTGCTGATGTGTGTTTCCTCGGGAGTCTGAGGCTTCCCAGAACATAGCTAGGAAATTGCAAAGAACATTTCCCTTGCATACAAAGCTTGTCATTCAGGTGAACCAATTTTCTCTTTGTAAATCAGGACATTTGCAAATGTTTCATTAGCTTTGGCCCAGATAGCTCGGTAACAAATGCATTTGCTTTGTGGTGCAGATGATGTATCAGCACAAACAGCTCACTGGGCCTCCGTTAATTACACGGGGAGAACGAAATGGAGCCACAGAAATTCCATTTGGGAGTGTATTTCCCTGGGAAAGGAAAGTACTCCCACATTTCGAGAATTCTGTAAGTTTCCTGATCTATTTCTTTTCAACAAAAATGAAACTAAGTCATTCATTCTTTCTTTCATGTATTTACCTAATCTTTATTGGGCCCCAGACAAGAATGGTAGATGCTGGAGATGAATCAATAAACGAAAAAGAGGTAACCCCTGCCCTCATGGAACTCACTTGTGGAGCTGATGGTAATAATAATAACCACAATATGAATAGAAAGATACCATAAGCACCAGGAACCGTGAAAACAAGCAAAGAGGGTGGGGAGGCTGATCTAGCAAGAAGAGGTCAAGGAAATTTTCCCAAAAGGAATGACTTTGAAGGTAAATTCTGAAGGATAAGCGGCAAGTAAACCAGCTGAATAGGGGCGAGTGGAGACTAACAGTCCCCTGGGCTGAGGCAAATGTGCAATGTTTGCTGAAAAGAAAGAAAGCCCGGGTGGCAGGAGTATACACAGAATATGATTAGAGAAGGCTGCAGAGGGACATGGGTCACCCATGCAGGACCTGTAACTGTGTGAAAAATGTTGACTTTTACTTCAAGGGCAACGGTAAGAATGTGGTGAATTGAAGGGATAGATAAATTACTTAGAAATCCACACAAGGAATGTCTGACTAAGAACTGATATATGAAAAGCATGTATTGAATGCTTCGTGTACGTTCCATCGGGCTGGGGATAGGAAAAGTCTTTTAGAAAAGGCCGGGTAGTAAATAATTTAAGCTTTGCAAGCCACATACAAGTCTTTATCACATTTACTGTTTTTTTTAACAACGCTTTAAAAACATAACACCAATCTTAGCTCAAAGACTGTGCAGAAACAGGCCAAGGGCAGGATTTGGGCCATGGGCTGTGCTATAAGCTGGCCACCTCCTGTGCTGGACCATAAGTTCTATCGGGACACAGACAATATCTCTCTTATTCATTGTAGTATCTGCAGTACCCATTATAGTGCCAGGCACACCGTGGGTGCTTCATATACACTCATTAAATTAATTAGTACCTGAACTAGGTGTGGTAAATATGGAATATCTATTAATGACAAAAAACAGCTGAGATGCTGGTGTTATTGACTTTATCATTGTAGTCACCATTATTTTTCTTGCTGTTGTCATTGACATACCACAGATAAGAAAAACCATTAAATTTGCCCAAGATTGCATAGCTAGTTAAATGACACAAGATTTACACCAGGCCTGTAAAATGCGTGTGCCCATTCTCTTCCTTCTAATCATTCTGCCACTCTTGTAAACAGCACACAAACAACGATTCATAGTGTAAGTAAACATCAAAAGATAGACCCATTACTGAACATTGTGGGAGACATACCATTGAAAATGCGGTACAGAAAACCTGCATCAATCTCCCCTCTCTTTCAACCATCTTTGGCTGCTATAATAAATCATCAACTCTTGGGTGACTTAGACATGAAATATTTATTTCTTACAGTTCTTGAGGCTGTGCATCCAAGATTGTGAGGTCAGGGAGCCAGCAAGTTTGGGTTCTTGGTGAGGGCGTTTCCCCTGCATAGGTCCTCATATGGTCTTCCCCTGGTGTATGCACACAGAGAGAAAGAACCTGTGTCTCCTCCTCTTCTATAAGGGGATTAATCCCATCATTAGAGCCTCCACCTCATGACCTAATTGAACCCTAATTATCTCCCAAAGGCTCCACCTCCAAAAAACATTACATTTGTGGGTAGAAGTTCAAGATGTGAAATGTGGGAACACCCAACATATAGTCCATGATGTCTTCCCCTGAGATTCCTATTATAATAAATGTAAAAGAATGTTTAAAAGACAGAAAACTTAAAATGTAAGGAAGAAAGAGAAAGGAAAGAGAAGGGGGAAAACAGTAAAGGCATAGGATGAAAGAAATGAAACACTTTCAGGATTAGAAGTGTCTATTGACTAACAAGCCAAAGCAAGAAAGCCACATCCAAGGGTGTGTGTGGAGCAGACTTCCACTGGAGAAGGTATTGACCTGCCCCATGTGTTACAGGCATGAGTCCCTCACAAACTCTCTGTGTTATCTATCAGGGAAGGAATATGTCAGTCTTACCTTATAGGTATTCCAAATCTTTATGGGTTGTTTTCTTCATGTTCCCATTACTTGGCTTGGGGATGTTGGGAATTTCCTTTTTCTTGCCTTCTGAAAAGGAAAAAACACTCATCAAGACAGACTTTTCACAAGGCCAGCAATGGCTCAGATAACTTATGATCCCCATCCCCTTTGCCTACCCTACTTTTATAGACTGGGAGGTAAGGAGAAGGGCCACTGGTGTCTGATAGTAGAATTGGTTGCTTTTTCTTGGGAAGAGCTAGGGGTCACTGGAAGAGAATGTGCCCAAAGATAGTGATTATTAGTTTTCTCTTTAGAATATAAGTGACTCAGGATATTATAACCTTAGCTTTCAGCTTTAGCTACAATTTAGAGAAAGCAAAGAAATAAATGTTTTATTAAACATCTTACTGTAGAAATGTTTAATCCAGTTTAGAAAAATAGTGCAAAAACTTTTAGGATGAAATTTCTGAGGGATATTGATGGTGGAGGACATTGACTTGATAGATACTATACTATAACTGCCAGCTTGGAAAAACTTGAAGACATAATAAAGGGACAGAACATAAGAACAAAAGATAATCAGAAAACCTGAAAAGAAACACATAAGCCAAAAATGAATGATTTGTTTCAAGAAAGAAGCTAACTAAAGCATGACATGATTTTGAGCCTTTTTCTGATTAGAAAAGAGTATATTTGTACCAGCTTAAGAACACCCTCCTTGGAATGGCCTTATAATAATCAATGACATCAGAACAATTGTGAAGGCAAAAATCAAGCATATGAGCATACTCTTTGGCTCCATGTTAACTGAGGTTTCAAATTCAACGGTTAGTATCACCCTAGAAACACATCGTGGCAGATTAAACCCACCCTCAGGGCCCTGAGAGTCCAAACTCGGCACTTGCTCTCCTTTGCTTCCTTAAATGCTGTCCCCTCGTCACCTAGCTTGCTTGACTCTAGTCCTGGTCCTATTGACACATTCTTAGCCACTACGCAATACCATTTTCTTTTACCTCTCTAGCATCGCCATGGTGAATAACTGGCACCCCCAAGGCTTGCTACTCGAAGAATGGTGCAGGCACCTGCAGTATAATCTTCATCTGGAACCTTGTTTGCAATGCAGAATCTTAGGTCCTGCCCAGACCTACTAGATCAGTATCAGCATTTTCACAAAATCCCCAGATGAATTGTTTGTTCACTGAAATTACGGATCATCGCTCTCATTCACCTCCCTTTCTTACCAAGGACTTGCTCTCACTCACCTCCCTTTCTCACCAAGGACCGTCCCACTCTTCATCTATTGAAGCTAGATGCTGCTGCTGTTGTTGTTCTAAAGTGGTCACTATAAAATACAGGAAAACCTCAAGAAAAAGGAACTGTCAAGCAAGAGCAATACGGTGGTCAAAAGTGGACAATTTAGAATAGGACAGAATTGACTTCAAGTTTCAGCTTTACCACTTAATAGCTAGACACCTCGTTAACCTCCCTTAAGTTCATTTTCTTCAAATGGTACTTAAGTTGTTTTAAGCTAGGCTACACTGTATAATGAATGATCCTAAACCCTCTGGATTCCTTTTAGTATGTCCACACATGGCTGACTTCCCCCTGTATTACCTTTACTTTCAGACCCAGGTCGACTGGGCAGTTTCAGTCCCAGACCCTCTTTTTCCAATAGCACAGAAAAAAAAAGAGATAATAACAAAGCAGACTCAGGATCTTAAAGCTTCTACTCAACGATGACACCTGTCAGTTCCACTCGCCTTCCACATGGCCGAGCCTGACTGCAGTGACCAAGGAGCACAGTCCTCCCACAGGGAGAAACACTGCAGAGAGGGAAACAGGGAAGAGTGGCGATGCCATTGACAAGGAAAAAATGATAGATGGTAGCTGCCCCGCATTATTCTTTGAGAATTGAATGACTGAAAGCATAAGAAGCCCTCGATACCTCGCCAACCTTTCTGAACTTCAGTTTCCTTATTTATAAAGTGGGGACAATAATACCAGCACTTAATACAACTTTGAGCCCTGGCCCATGTGGCTCAGTGGCTTGGAGTGTCATCCCATAGCCTAACGGTTGCAGGTTGGATTCCCAGTCAGGGCACAGGCCGGGGTTGTGGGTTCAATCCCCAGCGTGTGTGATTCCCAGTCTGGGTGCATGCAGGAGGCAACCGATCCATATTTCCCCGTTGCATCAATATTGCTCTCTCTCCCTTCCTTTCTCTCTCTAAAAGCAATGAAAAAAAAATGTCCTTGGGTGAGGATTAAAAAAAATAAAAATAAATAAAACTTTTAAAGGAATGCCCATCTGGCACATAGTAGGTACTTGATAGAAATAATTATCTTCTTTTAAGCTCTCAGAATTTAGAACTTCCTAATCCTCACAAAAAACCCTGAATTAAAGACGCTGGAGGAAGCGGAAGCAGCGACGGCATCCTGTTTCCCCTGGGTCTGCGTCCTTCTTGGCAATAGCTTGACGGCAAGCCCGCCCTCCCTCCCAGGCACAGGGTGGGAGGAGGGGGTGTGTTCTCAGAGATAACATGGGGCGAGTTCAGGGGTTACTAATTGAGTTTCTGCTTACTTTTCATATTCACTCAGAATCCCGACCGGAGCAGGGGTGAGTTACAGCAACCCCCTCCCTGTCTCTTAACCCTTTTCCCGTCTGCTGACAGCACGCGTGTCTCTTCCGATGTCACTTCCCCACTCAGACCGTGACTCTAATCAGAAACCGATGTGCCGGCAAAACTGCGGAGAGGAACATGTCGCCTGTGAGAATATTTTGAGATTAAATTTGCTGGCACAGTTAAAGCTCCTTCAAGGAATGTGAAAGTCTCTTCTAGAAATGGAATCTTCCAGAGCCCCAATGCTATATGTGGTCCACATTGATACGACTCGTGGTTCGAGGCTGGTTCGGAGACGCGGGAATGTGATATCAAACTGCGAGGTCTGTAGAGTTTGCAAATAGCTTCAGTGTGGCATGACTCGTTTAACCCTCCCGTGGACTCTCTGGAAAGGAGCATAGCTATCTATCATGATCCGACTTAACATGTAAGGACAGCAAAGTAAAGAGATATACCCACAAAGGCGTGTGCGGAAAGTGAGGTGTGGACGGCAGGCCCAAAGCCCAGACCTTCTGCCCCCTTGTCGTATCCGCATTCACCATCCCTTGCTTCCCCCAGAACCTGTTGCTCCCTAGTGTGGAGGCAGGGTAAGTTTCTAGAGCCCCAAAGGCCATACCTTCAATCCCTATGCTCTACTTGATGAGGTTTTCCATTTCCTTGTCACCGCAGTCACTGCCACCACCTGACTTCCTGGCTTCAGCCTCTTTCAGCAGCCATCATTATCCACAGAGCAACCGGAGGAAGCTTTCTAGTGCAGACATGACCATGTCACCTTATCGCCTTTCAAACAATTGCCTTCAAAGGAAGGGACTCTGTGACATGTCCTGTGAGGCGCATTATGCCCTGCCACCCTCTTTAATCTCAAACCTCCACTTTTCTTCCTTCTCTCCTGGATATTCCAGGTGGACTGAACCACTTCAGGAAACCGTGTCAGCCCATGTTTCTCCCTCCTCTGCATTTTGCAAACGTGGTCTCCTCTGTCTGTACGGTCCTTCCTCCACTTCTCTTCCTGTCCAGTTACCATGGACCTGTAGTGACTCTGCAAAACTGGCTCTTAGAAGTTTCCCGTGACAGAGCAGGTGTTCTGAGAGCACCCCACATCCCCTCTAACTCAGTACTTCTTATGATGCCAGAACTGTCTCTTGGCAACTCCTCCTTCCCCACCCTCAGCATACACAATAGACTAGAAATTCCTTGAGGACAGGCACTTGCTTATTCACTTCTGTACTCAGAGCTCACACTGCAGTGCTGAATGAAACCCACAGGGACAGCCCAGAAAATGCCTGGAGTAAACAAATGAATGAATGAATGAATGAATGAATGAATGAAAAGACATAGATCTAAGGGTGTGTATTTTTCTAAACTTCACGTGCACCACCACACCTCCAAAAATCTGAAGACAAATTTTAAATCAGCTTCTCCCTCACCCTTTGGAGTGAGCTGGAACCAGATATTTAAGACCTGAAAAATGGAGAATTTGTGTCACATTTTGTAGGAAACTACAGACAGAGTGAAGATAAACTCCATACCACTTGGTATCTATAAAAATATATCTTTGAAGCAACTGAGGACTTTTCAATATGAAATAAGTCTTTGATATTAAGGAATTATTGTTAATTTGGTAGGAGTAATGACAGCCTAGTGGTAGGTAGGTAGGCAGGCAGATAGGTAGGTAGGCAGATAGATAGATAGATAGATAGATAGATAGATAGATAGATAGATAGATATATACACACATTTATCCATTAGAGATGCATACTAAAATATTTGTAAGTAAAATGACATAATAATCTGGATTATTCTTAAAACATTCCAGAAAAATAGTCGGAATCAATAGATAAAACGAGACTGGCAAAATGTTGGTAATTGCTAAGAATGAGAGATGTGTACCTGAACGTTCATTATAAATTATAAATTTTTCTCTGAAATTTTTTCTGTAATGAAATGTAAGAATGCATTCTCTCAGCGTTATGAGAAGTTAATACGTCTAAAATGTGCAGAGTGCTTCCCATGTAGTAAACGGTACTAAGCTTTATTAAATGCATACATCTCATTTCTTTGCGCTGTCATATTCACTTGCTTTTACAGACTTGGTCACACTCCTATTGTACACATTTGCTTATATGCAACGTTGTGCAGTAAGAACAAAAGTTGAGATAATAAGCATGACAGCCAGCACTGAGTAGGTATTTGCTCTAAGCCAGAAATGTACAGTAGGTACATTATTTTGTTCCACCTTCTCAGAAGTTTCAGAACGTGCATACTACTTTAAACCTCACTTTACAAATAAAGCCACTGAGGCACTGTGACATGACATTTGTCCAGGATCACCCAGTTTGTCAAAATGAAGCTGGAACTCAAATCCACATGTGTCTGATTCCAAAGCCATGACTGGAGTAAACAAAATGATACTCATGGTACAAATAAAAGCAAAACTGAAAGACATTTAAATACATGCATTCAGTCCTCTCTGTTGGCTTGGCCTAGTGTGAAACCCATCCACTTACTAAACATGAGAGATATTTTTCGCTCCTCCCTACAGGTGAACTGACGTTAAATGAATGAATGACCCCTCGTCTCAGAAAAGTTAGCCTGCTAGGTTAGCAATCTCTGCATCAGTCAGTCTGATCAAAAATCTTAGGAAGGTAGACTCCTCTATCTAGTCCATAGAAATGTAGTCCATGTCACAAAAATGGAGAACATGAGGTGCCTCAGGCTGTATGTCATTTCCCTGCTTCACAACATCTGAACTGCCTTGAATTTAAGGCCGAAGATGATTTAGGTGCAAGCTGAACATTCCAGCCTGACCTTCCTCTCTCCCCATTTGTCTACCACATCTTCCATCTGAACAGACAGAGAAATATCCTGTGAGTGCCCTGAGCGTTTCTTCTCCGGCTTGCTTGCTGCTGTCTCTTTAGGGCCTGGCAGAGTGTTTTCGCAACCCTGGCTGCACATTACAATTCCCTAGGAGGTTTTGAAATCGTACTGATGCAGGCCCCCAGTTCATGTCATTTAAATATAAGTTGAATGGGCCAGGGATTAGCTTTGGTTTTGATTTTGTTGTTGTTGTTGGCTTTTGGGAGAGTTGTTTTGTGGGTGATTTTTTTGTTTGTTTGTTTGTTTGATTTCTAAATGTACTAGGTTATTCCAATATGCAGGCAGGAATGATGAACACTGGCACAGAATAAGGCCTGGCATAGAATAGGTATTTAATGAATATTTGCAGAATGAATGAATAAATGAATGAACAAACGTTCTTTCTTAAGAGGTGCTTACTAATGTATGTACATTCTTTATCAGTCCCAAGCCTCAAGCATACATGTATATACCAACTGTGAGCTGCTTGAAAGTGGGCACTCTGTTTTTATATTTTTGGTTCTTTAGTTGTTTTTCTTTAGCACACAATAAAATCTCAGTGTTCATTACGTGAATGTGCTGTCATGTATACCCAAGACAAGGAGCAAAAACAACTGTTGGACAGATGGAGAAGGATGATATAAGTGAAAATACATGGAAAGAACCCACTTTGGGGAGTCAGATAGAGCTAAATTTGAATTCCAGCTTTATTACCCACCAATCCTCTGAACTCTGGGCAAGTTTCCTCATTTGTAAGTAGGGGTAAATTACCCATATCAGCATTATTATGCAGCTTAAATGGAAAGACAAGCACAGAAGTATTTAGCCCAGTGCCTAGTATATTAAAGATACTTAAATAATATCACTGTCCCTTCTTATTCCCTTATCTTCCCTCTGGTAGAGAGCCAGCAAGGCTGATAAGGGGGAGGGCAGAGAGAGAGGAGGGCAATGAGCAGAGAGTAGAAATGAGTTAGAGGGAAATCTAATGGTAGTTATGGAAGTGAGAAATTTTATTATTAGCCACAGCCAAAAAAAAACAAAATCTTCAGGACTTGTTTTCCTTCTCTGTCCAACTCAGACACATCACACAGCCATAAATTACTGTCCTTCTTTATAAGCAAGGAATGGTAAGTGCCATGAATGCTAATAACAACATTCATCACCAGGTAAGCAGCTCCATACTGACATAGCTTAGGCCAAGCTTCCAACCATTTGGAAAATGTCCAAATACTATGCCACATGCCTTCTGTCCTAGTCATTCTTGGAAGGAGGGACATGGTGATTTTGAGACAACACTGACCAGGGAATCTGAAGCAGCTAGGTTATAATTCACTTCTGACGCATTAATCTGCTAAAAGGATTCAGGGACTCAAGGAAATTATCTTTTTTCTCTGCCAAAAGCTTTATTGTTTCCATTTGGTCCATGGCATGGGATAGGTTGCAGGGTGGTTAAAAGGATGCCTAGTGGTTGTAGGGAGAGGCTCAGGAAGAAGCCTGACAGCAAGGGAAGGCAGAGGGCCTCTCAAAGGCCTCTAGGCTCCCAAGGCTCCCAGTCATGCTTGAAGGTGAGCCTCTGGAAGAGATACTCACCCAGCTCGGCCTGAGGGCTGGCCAGCCTGTGGAGGTTAGTCAGGTGGTCACCCATTTTCTTGATGAGCTTCACCTGCTCATCCAGGACGTGGTTCTTCAGGAAGTCACAGAGATGGGCATCCATGGGGGTAGAACCCAGGGCATGCAGATTTAAAAAGGCCTGGTTCAGGTTCTGTCCAGGACCATAGCAGCTTCCATGGTGTCCTGAGTTTCACCCCACTCATCTTGGGAAGGCTTCAGCACATCCTGAAAGAGGGCATGGCCACCACACTGGTTTTGCATCTTCAAGAGATGCTCAGACCCTCATGCTTCTCTTCAGCCAGCTGGAGGACTAAGTGGCCCATGCCCTCCAGAAGCACATTGCCTTGGTCAAAACAGAAGCTCAGACAGAGGTAGGTGTAGGAGGCCTGCAGATGCAGATTGACCAGGTGGTTGATGGTGGCCTCCACCTTGGTGGAATAATTCTGAAAATTTGGGGAGCACATGGTTGCTAGAGAATAAGGAGTTAGGCTCACAAAAATTGTGTTGGCTGGTATCAGAGGCCAAGGATGGCTGAGATACTTCCAAAGGTGGCCATTGGAAAAGAGGTTAGAGGGTGGCCAGAGGTTAAAGAAGGGGTTGTCATTGGATCTGTTCTGTCCAAACACCATTGAAGCAAGAAACAGATTTGGGGACCACCTAGGGCACTGCTGATTAAATTTTATCTTGATGTCCCTTCCAGCACTCCATAAATCTTAGGCCCCGAGACTGGTTAAAAGTTCCTCTGATCACCCTGACCAGTGTGACTCAGTTGATTGGATGTTGTCCTGCAAAGCAAAGGGATACTAGTTTGATCCCCAGTCAGGGCACATGATGGGTTGTGGGTTCAGTCCCTAGTCAGGGTGTGTTTGAGAGCCCCTAGTCAATGGGTTTCTCTCTCTCACACTGATGTTTCTCTTCTTCTCTTTCTACCTCCCTTCCCCTCCCTCTAAAAATACATTAAATTTAAAAGTTTTTCTTATGCCATTATAACATTTAGTGATATGTTCAACTAACAATTCTACTTTTAAATAAATGATGTCCTGGCTGGTGTGGCTCAGTGGACTGAGTCTTGGCCTGAGAACTGAAAGGTTACTGGTTTCATTCCTGGTCATGGCACATGCCTAGGTTTCGGGCCAGGTCCTCAGTTGGGGGCATGCACAAGTCAACCAATTGATGTATCTCTTGCACATCAATGTTTCTTTCCCTCTCTTTCTCCCTCCCTTCCCCTCTCTCTGAAAATAAATAAGTAAACAATTGTTTTTTTTTTAAATGCTCAGTGGAATACCACATTAAAAAAATAACATAAAATAAAGAAATGGTACTTGGTCTTACCAATACTAAAATTGGACACTTTTTTTTTGTAATGGATTGATTTACAAAACTGAGTGTAAATAAGGACTTCCTCTTCAACTTTTCTAATGATTCACTCAAGATTTCACCTGCCTCAGTAACATAAATTCCCAGTATCTATAGCTTGAAACTTCCCTCATCCACTGATTTGACCAAAACTATGAGGTCCAAGTGTCCCAAAGGGGCAAGTTAGACCAACATATAAGATGGCGCCAGAGCTCCTTCCAAGGGGTTATTGGATTAACTTTATCCTTCGAGGCTTG
>PVKM010012152.1:0-32102 GCA_004027735.1 Carollia perspicillata | reverse complement strand
AGTCCCAAAGAAGGTGGACCCAAGGAGGAACATATCAAGACACATCATAATTACATTAGCCAAGATAAAAAGGAAGGAGAGAATCCTAGAAGCAGCAAGAAGATAAGGAGATAGTTACCTACAAAGGAGTTCCCATCAGACTGTCAGCTGATTTCTCAAAAGAGACCTTGCAGGCAAGAAGAGTCTGGAAAGAAGTATTCCAAGTCAAGAAAGGCAAGGACCTACATCCAAGACTGCTCTATCCAGCAAAGCTTTCATTTAAAATGGAAGGGTAGATAAAGCACTTCTCAGATAAGGTCAAGTTAAAGGAGTTCATCATCAACAAGCCCTTATTTTGTGAAATGTTAAAGGGACTTATCTAAGAAAAAGAAGATAAAAAACAGATATAGTAAAATGACAGCAAACTCACAATTATTAACAACCACACCTAAAATATAAACAGAAACAAACTAAGCAAACAACTAGAACAGGAACAGAACCACAGAAATGGAGATCACATGGAGGGTTAGCAACAGGGGAGTGGGAGGAGGAGAGAGCCGGAAAAGGTACAGAGAATAAGTAGCATAGATGGTAGGTAGAAAATAGACAGGGGGAGGGCAAGAGTAGTACGGGAAATGTAGAAGCTAAAGAACTTATGACACATGGACTTGAACTAAAGGGGGGGAATGTGGGTGGGAAGGGGTGTGCAGGGTGGAGGGGAATAAAGGGGGAAAATGGGACAACTGAAATAGAATAATCAATAAAATATATTTTAAAAAACACTGAAGGATAAAAACCTAACATTCAGAGGACTGTACTTTTGAAAATAACCCTCAAAATAGCAAAGAGTTATTTTAATACAGCACGAAAACAGCCTACAAACACACACACACACAGAGTCAACCCTGATTATATGCAAATCCGGTATTTGCAAATTCGCCAACATGCTAAAACTTATTTGTAAACCCCCAATCAGTCAGTATTCATGGTACTTTCACAGTTATTCCCAGATAAGGGGCAGAATATTTGTTGCCAAATTTGCATGTTTCCAACTGAGGTCAAATAAAGCAATGTACATTTGGGCATTTCCAGTTTGAGCTATTAAAAATAAAATTACTATGAATATTTTTTACAAAGATAAAAATTTAAAAAACAAGGCAATGTTCTGCCTTCTTGTTTCAGTACTAATACTGCAAAAGTGTCCTTTTTGTAGTATATTTAATGCCACACTTTTTGTGCATTTTTGAGCATAGTTTTACTGTTTTAAATGCCCCCCCCCAAGTGTTGTTGTCTGGTATTCTTCAGTACCACATGAGTTCAGTATCAATGAGTCATACACATGACACATAAAACAAGTTGATCTGCTGACCAGTTGATGAAAGTACTGTGACCAGAGGTTTGCAGGAACGTAATCCTGTGTTTCACCTAGGAACAATGATTCAGTATTTGCTATATCAGTCTTTGCACTTACTTTATAGAACATAATTCCATGAGCAATGATAATCGACCATGGGTGAGCATATATACACATGTGCACACACATGCACACACATTTAGTAGATATATATCTGTATATATGTATAGATATAGATACTTTGTGTGCATGTGTGTATATATCAACTTGCCCACCAGTTTTACACACAAAATATCTATGTATATAAAAGTATCTCCATATATAAATTTTTATGTATGTAAAATCTCACAGTGTTACTGAAACAGTTTTGAAGGACCAATCAAGGAAATGAAATAGAAAATCCAAAAACAGATCTTGGCACAGTCCAATGTAGTGTAGTGTTATGTACCATACTATCATTTAGTTTATCACTATTTTACTTTTATTATTATTTACTATTAGTTTACTTTATTGTGATGTATTGCAATATAATGGTTAGGCACAGGAAAGCACATACAAGAATATTATATGGGATAAAGATGATGGCTCAGATTAATTGTTGTTATATCAAGTAATTCAACATTTGAGAAAACATTTAAATTTGATTCCTATCTCACACCAGTATGACAAAAATCATTACCTTTATTTATACTTTTAAATTATATAAGGTTGAGTATGTATATTTTTATTTTCTAACTTTTGTCATAAATACAATTTGTGTTTGCATAGCAAATAATAAATAAAAACATTAAATATTTTTATAAATCAAAGCTAAATTGGAATAATAATAATCTGGGTCCGACATTAGAATTTATACCAACTAAGTTGAAAAAAATAGTGGAAAGGAGGGAAAGGAAATTAAAGTATGTGAATTTTCTTATTTAATTAACTGGAAATTCAAGAAATACTATTTTATTTTTTACTTTGAAAATTAGAAAACATAGTTTTAGGCATGCATAGTGTTTTTAAAAAATGGACACAAATGTCCTCATGTGTTTTCACATAAGTATCCCTAATATGAGAAAAAGGTGAACATAATACCCAGGAATCTGTGAACATAACCCAGAAAGGCTCATCTCAGAAAGGAATTTCAGGAATGTCATGTGATTTTGCACTTCATTGCATTATATATCTTGTCAATTTAAATATTATTTTTATTATTTCCTTCTCATTTAATGAAATCAATGCTTTAAGAACATGTATTAACCCTGGCTGGTGTGGCTCAGTGGATGAGCACCAGACTGTGAACCAAAGGTTCACCGGTTCAATTCCTAGTCAGGGCACATGCTTGGGTTGCAGGCCAGGTCTCCTGTAGGGGGTACACAAGAGGCAACTACACATTGATGCTTCTCTCCCTGTCTTTCTCTCTCCCTTCCACTCTCTAAAAATAGATAAATAAAACCCTTTTTAAAAAAAGAAGGTGGCATAATGCATTCATAGCACATTGCTATGTATATGCCAGGGGTACATGAACTGGTGGAATAAAGGATATGATCTAAAACATCTAAATTATTAGAGAAAAAATAAAATAAAAAGTATTCTACATTTATGTGTAATATAGAAAGACAAATTGTAACAATTGGATATGAATAAATAAAAGTATTTATGAGGTTAAAATTTAAAAGATAGTCAAATATTAGACAAATGCAAGTGAAAAAATTCCTAGGGAAAGAATGCTAAAATAAAATAGAAACCAAAGCCAAAATTCTTTTAAAAATGGACAAGTTATTTTATACTGATGAAGTGCATAAGCCAAGACAAAGGTACAGGAAATATGAATCTTTGAGTTTGACAAAAAAGTACTAAAAATACTAAGTAATAATAGTATGAAATTTAAGAATAAATTAATAGAAATTATAAAGTGAAATATAGATTGCCAAACTTATGGAATTGTTTTCTTGATAGCCACATAAAGAAGTCTAAATCTACAGACAGAAACTGCAACTATTTCCACAGGTTTATGAAACATTTACAAATGTTAATTATAATCCTCCAAGAAGAACATAATAAATTGTAGAGATGTTACAAGTCTATTCTATCTTGAGTGCAATAAAACTGGAAATCAGTAACAAGGAAATATAATTAAAGCCCAATCACTGAGAAAAGTAAAAAATACTGTTATGAATAATTTTTAATACAAACATAAAAAATTAACCATTATTTGAACTATTTTAAAAATATCCCAAATAAATCATAACATATAAAAGTTTATAGGATCCCAAGTTGTACCAAGAAGTTATGACTTTTCATGCTTTTATTGTTGTACAAGAAAAACTGGAAATAAATAAACTGATTATTTCACTGTAGAAGGTAGAAAAAGACACCATAAGTCAATAGAGAAATCACAATGAAAATTAGAAAATATATTGAATAACATGACAATAAAAACATCACATAGCAAAATATATGAAATACAATTTAAGCTGTTCTTGAAAAGAAACGTATTGCCTAAAATGCATACAATATAAAAAAAAGAAAGGCTGAAAACAATCATTTAAGTGTCCATTTCAAGAAGTTAGAGGAAAAAAAGAGAAAACTAAAATCAAAAGAAAGGCAATATAAATTATTTTAAAGAACAGAACTTATTAACAGAAAATAAACAAGGAATAAAAAATCAAAAAGAGCCCTGACTGATGTGGCTCAGTAGGTTGAGCACCAGCCTGCAACCCAAAAGGTCACAGATTTGATTCCCAGTCAGGGCACACGCCTGGGTTGTAGGCCAGGTCCCCAGTAGTGGGTGCGCAAGAGACAACCACACATCGATGTTTCTCTCCTCTTTCTTTCTCCCTTCCCCTTTGACTTAAAATTTATTTTTAAAAAAAGGTTGAACCCAAGTCTCTATGGTCAATTAATATTCAACAAAGGGGGCAGCAACATAAAATGGAATAAAGACAGCTTCTTCAACAAATGGTGTTGGGAAAACTGGACAGCTACGTGAAGAAAAAAGAAACTCGAGCACCAACTTATGCCATACACAAAAATAAATTCAAGGTGGATAAAAGACTTAAATATAAGCTGGGACATCATTAAAGTCATAGAGAAGAACATAGGCAGGAAAATCTCAGATACTTCACGCAGCAACGTTTTTACTGATTTGTCCCCTAGAATAGGGACATAAAGGAAAAAATAAACAAATAGGATCTCATCAAAATAAAAAGCTTCTGCACGGCCGAAGAAAACAGCATTAAAATAAAAAGAGAACCAGCCATATGGGAAAACATATTTGCCAATGATACCTCAGACAAAGGTTTAATCCCAAAATATATAAAGAACTTGCACAAATCTACTCTAAGAAGACAAGCAATCCAATTAAGAAATGGGCAAAGGACTTGAATAGATGCTTCTCCAAAGAGGACATACAGAGGATCCAGAAACACATGAAAAGATGCTCAATATCACTAGCTATCAGAGAGATGCAAATTAAAACTACAATGAGATACCACTTCACACCAGTGAGAATGGCCATCATAAACAAAGCAACAAACAACTGTTGGAGAGGTTGTGGATAAAAGGGGACCCTAGTTCACTGTTGGCGGGATTGCAGACTGGTACAACCACTATGGAAAACAGTATGGAATTTTCTCAGAAAACTAAAAATGGACGTGCCTTTTGACCCAGCAATTCCACTGCTAGGATATGCCTTAAGGACCCAGAAACACCAATCCAAAAAAAACCTATGCACCCCAATGTTCATAGCAGCACAATTTACAATAACCATTTGTTGGAAGCAACCTAGGTGTCCATCAGTAAATGAGTGGATAAAAAAACTATGGTACATATACACAAGGGAATTCTATGCAGCAGAAAGAAAGAAGGAGCTCCTACCCTTTGCAACAGCATGGATGGAATGGGAGAGCATTATGCTAAGTGAAATAAGCCAGGTGGTGAAAGACAAATACCATATGAGCTCACCTTTAACAGGAAGCTAAGCAACAAACCAAACAAGCAAGCAAAATGTAACCAAAGACAGTGAAATAGAAAACAGGCTGAGAGTAACCAGAAGGGAGAGGGGAAGGAATTTCAGGGGAAAAGGGGAAGGGGTCACACGAACAAATATAAAGGACACATGGACAAAAACTAAAGGGGGTGGAAATGGGAGGGAGGTGGGGAGCACTAGGGGGGTGGACTGGGATGGGAGTAAAAGACAGAAAACTCTATTTGAACAACAACTAAAATTAAAAATTAAATAAATAAATAAAATGTTATCCTGTAAAAAAAAGTTGATTATTTGGGAAAAATTACTAATAGTTTAAAAGTTCTGATAAGATTAATAAAGTAAAAAAATGAAATAGAAAATATTATCAAAATTAGAAATTAAAAAAGGGTATGATAATAGACTCTGTGAAACTTAAAAGGATAATAAGAGGTTATTATGAAAGATTTGGTCAATAGTTTTGAAATTCATAAAATTGGCAAATATCTAGAATAACACAATTTAGCAAGACTGATTTAAGAATTTGAAAAAACTGAATAGCCTAAGGAAATCCAATGTGTAAACAATAGCCTTCCAACAGGAAATTCTGCAGACCCAAGTGACTTCACCTGTGTGTCACACAATCTCATTTTATAAAAACGCCGGGACTAGAAAAAGAGGAAATACTTCCAAGTCATTATGAATCCAGCATAATCCCGATACACAATCTGACAAGAACATTATAGGAAAGTAAAATCATTGGCCAATTTCATTTATGAAGGTACGTGCAAAAATACTACACAAAATATTAGCAAATTTACATAAAAGAATAGTGCATCCTGATCAAATTGAGTTTGTTTCAGGAAGAGAAAGTCGGTATACCTTTCAAACATCGATCTGCACAATTCACCATTAGGAGGGAGAATGACATGCCATGGTCTTAATATTGTGCAGAGGAAATATTTGCTACATTTCAAAACCTGCTCATGAGTTTTAAAACAAAAACAAACTAGTTTTAAGCAAAATCCCCATCAAGTCTTCTTGAGGAAACTGACAAAATCACTGTAAAATTTCTTTGGAAATGCAAATAGCTTGGAATAACAAAAGTCACCTGGAAAAATAGAATCATTAAAGGATTTATTCTGCTAGATATCAAGGCTTGAATAAAACCATATGCTGTTGGTATTAAGGACAGAAAAATAGATGAAGAAAATAGAGTTAAAAGTCTAGAAGCAATACCACACATATACAATCTCCCGATTTGTGACACACCTTCCACAGCTGAGGAAAAGAATGGTCTTCTCAACAAATGGTGCTGGATCAACTGAGTATTCATATGGGTAAAGAAATTTGACCTCTACATTGTACAATATATAAAAATTAACTCTAGATAGAACATAGTCTTAATATGAAAGTTAGCAAAGTAAAACTTTTAGGTACTAATGTAGAATATTCTCATGGGATAGGTAAAGATTATTTAAACTGAACATAAGTAGTATTAATCATAAAAGACTGATAAATTGGTCTATAGTAATATTGATAACTTCTACTCATGGAAAGACAATTTTCAGAATAAGATATTTGCAATAACTCTTCATAAGATAAAAAGATATGTGCAATATATATGATATGTAATCATGTACCATATACCTATGATAGCTATCATATACCTATCATATACCTGTGATAAAGAACTCACATCCAGAATACATAAGGAACCTTTACTAAATGATAAGAAAAGGAAGGAACCAATTAAAAACTAAGCAAAAGAAGATCAGGGAGTTTTCAAAAGAAAACATTTAAATGGTGAATAAGCATGTGAAAAAATCACCATTGTAAACCATAAGGGAAACAAAAACTAAAAGCCCAATCGTAGGTCACTAAACACAACGCCCACCAGTCTGGTGAATTTAAGGTAACTGGTATTACCAAGTATTGGTGAGGATGTGGTGTAACTTGAGCTTTCATACAGTCAGTGAGAGTGCACGGTGGTGCAACCACTGTGGAAGCATCTTCAACAAGGATCTCCTAACCCTCAACGTGTATCCTGTATGACCACCAATTCCACTTATGGATGAATACCTAACACAAGAAGGAAGGCTTTGGTGGACTTACCCTGACCAGATACAGAATTGTCAGTGTGTGGTGTATGCATGAGCACAAAATACAAGAAAAACTTGTTCATAGCAACATTGCGATAAATATCCCAAATGCTCATCAAGAACAGGATCGATGAATGATTTCTGGCATATTCGCACAATAGAACAGTAGGAAAATGAAAAAGCAATTATTTCACATAACTGCATGGATCAATTTCACAGAATGCAAGGAAAATATGCCAAAAATGTAAGAGTATAAAATGAGACTCTCTTTACAAATAGGTCAAAACTAGAAATTAATACCTTTGGTAGAAGAGGCATGAAAGATGCTTCTAGGGAACTGGGAATTTAGGCACCAGGATCTGGGGGGCATGGATTCAAGGGCATGTGGACCTTCCACAATTACATCACTTGGGCACTTTTGTTGGTAGATGTTATTCTTTGATAAAACATAGTTATGCAAAAATATTTACAGAAAGTATAACTGAGTTATCATAAGTGACATTTAATTTTTTTATATTACACTTTCAAGTACTTTTCCAATATGTGATATTTAAGCTTTGGGAGTGATGTGCATTTTCTAATCATTTTGATGAAACCTTCTCCTCTTCATCCCATGGCCATTTCCCTAGATTATGACTGTCTTATCTCAACTATCAACTATTTCAGTGGTCTCTTCATCACTCTTCTTGCCTTTACTTTTGTAAATTGGAGGTAAGATTATCTGCCAGATGTTGGTTAGTTTTGTGGACTCCCCAGAGAATCCCTTAACTTTGGAGCAGTAGTTCTTGATAGCTTTTTAGACCACTGGTTTTCATTTTTTTTTACCTTACAATACATATGAGTAATGATATTCCTCTGAGTCACAAACTTCCATGAAAATGAGAATGTTGCACTAAGTGAAGGAAACCAGACGCAAAAGGTTGATCTCATGTTTATGAAATATCCAGAATAAGTAAATTTTTACCTGAGTAAATTTTAAAAATAATAATAACGATCTGATCCCCAGATTCCCTACCATACACCAGTCAGCCAGGCAATCTTCCTTCTCACATGAAATCAAGACTAGAGGTTTAGCCCTGGCTGGTGTGGCTCAGTGGACTGAGTGCCAGACTTCGAACAAAAGGGTCACTGGTTCGATTCCCAGTCAGGGCACATATCTGGGTTGCAAGACAGGTCCCCAGTAGGGGGTGCGTGACAGGCAACCACACACTGGTGTTTCTCTCCCTGTCTTTCTCCCTCCTTTGCCCTTTGTCTAAACATAAATAAATAAAGTCTTTAAAAATATATATTTAAAAAAAGACTAGAGCTTTATTCTCCAGAGAAGATAAAACAAGCTCTGGGAAAAAAAAGTCAGGAATTGTGCGAGCCAGTTGTCAAATGGAGCCATTATTAACAGTTAAATTATATAATAGTATAATAAAATAAATTACATTAAGCACAAATAGAGTAAGTACTTAAAATTCTTCATATCCTAATTGTGTTCCTATTTTTACTATTATCTATGCTCTTGACATTATTTGTATCTTATGTATCATGGTGGAAATGTTATAAATAATGTGCTACTATACAGCTCTTCAACTTCACATTCAGAGAGATCATGTTGGTAGCTTGAAAGTTTCTGCAGTGGGATTTGTTATACCATGGAAGTCATCAAAAACTACAAATCAGAACTTTTCTTTCTTTTTTCCCACCCTCCCTCCCCCCTTTTCGTCCTCCCTCCCTTTCTTGGGTTCTCCCTTCCTTCCTCTCTCCCTTCATCCTTTCTTTCTTTTCTTCCTCCCTTCAAAGGCTGGTTGTTAAACTCCTACAAGCACACCACTGCCAACAAATGTTAATGATCATAGAGATAAGTTTCAGTCCTGGACAAACAGAACCTACAGCAGAATCTGCCTTTGGAAACATTCTGCCAGGTTTCCTCATTATATCCTGGCTTCATCCTTGTTCATCATGACTCTGTCGTCCTGGAAGCCACCTGACATCAGCCAGAAAGAACCAGGGCCTAGGAGAGGAGACAGTGCTGTTCCTTCGACTGAGCTCTTGGAAGAAACCACATCCACAGTTGTGGGGCTGACAGTGGAGGAGCCTCCTGGCAGGGAGAAGCAAGCCCAGCTACTGTTCGCCATGCTGGCGGCATCCTCCTGGCTGCCACGCACTGGCCCAGCTCTCAGCTTCCTGTGTCTCAGGGAAGGAGCAGCAGGCACTGAGCCACTGTAAATGTTTGCTGGAGATGAAGCAACCTGGCCTGGTGGCAGCTGCAGCTGAGCTCACTGCCAGAGCCTCTCGGAGGCTCAGAGTCAGTGGGTTCGTTGGTGGCGTGGGGAGAGCAGCCCATGCCACGGCCTCCCAAGGTGAGCCTGGCTCTGCCAGCCAAGCAAGGAATATCTGTGCTCCTTACCTGGGAAACAGAACACAGAGGACAAGGGGCAGGCTTAATCAAAGCCACATCATCCTTCTCTGCTGGGAGCCACCAAACCTGCCTCAATTCCTGGGATAAAATGCCTACTTTTGTTCTGAACAGAGATTGGCAAGCCAAAGCCACTGCAGCCTCTTTATCGCAGACATTGTCACTGCCAACGGCGGATGCCAACCAGTGCCAAGCGCTTAATACATCACATTTAATCTCATCCACCCTCACAGGTAAATGCCATTATCCTTCTTTTACAGATAAGGTGACTAAGGCTGAGGACATTACTTGAATAAATTTGCAAAGAAAGTTCATGATAGAAGATGGATTCAAATTCAGTGTTTTGGGGTTCCAAATACAGTGCTCTTCTTGCTATACTACACAGTCCTCCTGTTGATGCCCTCCCACCTAGACTAGTGCAGAACCTCTGACCTTGACTGTCTGATGCTTACTCATACCCTTCCCCACACGTCACTTCCTCTACCTCAATACACCTGACACACCACTGTCAAGGTTAATCTCTCCACAGCTGTCGGTCTGGGCACAGGTGCAGAAAGACTATTTATTTGGAGATGTGGATGCAGACATAGACATAGGTGTGGGTGTGGGTGTGGGCACAGGAACAGGCACAGGCATAGATGTACGCCTGTGCCTACATTTAACCAGAGATTCAGGAAGTCAGGAACCATGTCTGATTTATTTTGTGTTCCTACATCCTACCACAGTACCTGGTTCAGAGCAAGGTCTCAGAAAATGCTGGTGGAATTAAATGGAATGGCCTTTCATTTCCCCAAATCGAAATTTTGGTGATTCCTACGAAATAATAGAAACAGGTCTCAAGCCCTTGCACCAACACATGGAGCTCTCCACCCTTGGAATCCACCCCTGGACTCCACCCCGCATTTCCAGTCTTAACTACAGGCGGCTAATACTCAAAGCATAGTTGGCTCCTCCGTGTTCCCTGTACCCCCTTGAACTCTCCTGCCTCCAAGCCATTGTTCATACTGTCCCCTTTATCTGAAGTGTCCTCGCTAGCCCCCTCTGTGCCTCCTGAAATGTCACAGCCTATTTTAAATACCACTTTCTCCTTGAAGTATCTCCTTCACCCCCTTTATGAAATGTGATGTTTCCCTCCTCCAAACCCCTTAACGCTTTATACCTTTCTATGGCCTAACCTTTCTCTGCCTTGTCTTGATCACTGAGGTAATAATTTCCCCTGCCTGAAACACCCTTAATCTATTTCCTTTCTCGTGTTTTGGATCCTTTCTCATGTTTGGGATCCAGTCTAATATCACCTCCTCTGTGAGCCTTTCCAACTCTCCCAGGCCAAATTAGTCATTCTCTCCCTAATGCTTCTGGATGCATCACATCCTCCCTTAAAACACTGGCTATTGGTGTCACTAACCACTCTCACCCAGCTGTCAAGTCCCTGTGAGCTTTCTTTCTGGCTCCTACACAATGCCAGTCACCTAGCAGGGACCTGGTAATTGTTGAATGAATGAAGGAAAGACGAGAAAGACATGGCCCTCTCTTTCTCTGTTTTCTACTTTCTTTCTCTACCATTCCATTTGTTTTGACTTCTGTTATCAGTATGCCATTTATAGTATCAGAGATGTAGTCATGTGAGACCAGAAAAGAAAAGTTAGCATTCAAAAATGTAGGGAAACACAATAGATTGTCTGATTTGAGAACCCAGATTTTATTCATTAGGATGAGAATAAATTGTTTCCATCAAATGAATCAATGACAATAAGATTGCTAATATATTTAAAGGGATAGTTTTGATGTTGTTCTCAAAACAAAACCAAAAAAACCCCAAAGCCCCCCAAACTAGAATGCTATATACTAGCTTATAACATCACAATAAAAACAAAAAGGATGTTTTGAACCTATGTTCTAGACCAGAAGTGTGTATTTGAAACACCACATTTCAAACGGAGATGTTAATACATGTTAGCTGACTTAGGACATACGGCCAAAGAAGTGTGTATTGTTACCAGGAAGTTATTCCTGAGCAGAAACTGATTAAAGATCCAATGAATAGAGAACACCAATCAAAAGAGAAATAGAAAGGTCTTAATTGCAGACAACATTTCTGCATCTTACCTCCCACCACTTGGGGCAGCCTGTTCACTTGACCCATTTTAGAGATAAGCAACTAAAAATCCAAACAGTTTAAGTCAATAATTCAAGGTCACTAAGCAGACAAAAAGAAAATTTGTAATTACTGCCTCTGGTTTGCTGTAGAAGAACCCTGCGTTTTAGGCAAACTGGCCTTATCACCAATGTTCAAATATGTCTTTCTTCCTCCTGCTTCTGTGCCTGCGTCCTGAGCCATCTCTTCTACCAGGATTCCCTGCTTAATATAATAATGAGCACTCTGGCCGACGTAAGCAAAATCCTCCCCCAAATCTTTGAGGTTGGTGTTGTCATCCCCACTTTACAGATGAGGCTAACTGTTAAGACCACACAGTCATACAGCTTTTGAGCCAGGGTCAAGAGCCTGGAAGGATTTCCTCTTCCAAAGCTGTCTCTACCACCTTCTTTGTAAAATCCATTCCCAAGGCACAACCCAAGAACCTCCTGAAAGCATCTGGATCACTCCTGGGGAAAGGATGTCTGTGGGCTGTGGTTATGGTACTCTAATCGTGAACATCCCTAATTGGCTTGTTCCACTTGTCTATGAGGGGATAGCTTCTTGTGGGCAGGGCTTGTGTATTTTCTATCTTTTATCCCTAATTCAATCATATTTTCCCTGAAAACTTTATTTCAAGTATTCAAAGAAGTCAGAGAAACCTAGGGTCATCTTCAGCATTTAATGCTCCGTTCGTAATTTGAATACTTAAAACCACATGAAAAGAGAAGACACCAAAAGTGCTTTACCTATGTAAGGCACTTATTTTTCCTGGCAAAAATAGAGTTTTCATACAAAGTTACAGTTGACATTAAACTCATGGAGAAAATTTAAGGACCCAAACACGGCTAAACTATGTAAGTCTGCTGCAGCCCACATTCGGCTGGAGACCCAAGCCAAAAAGTTTTCCTACCCCTATAATTTTACTTAGCTCAGTCCCCGGTACATAGTCATGTTTAAGAAGCATGCACTTGCGTGGATGGGCTGATAAATAGAGATATTAACACACGAAGAATAGATACATGAGTATGCGAATAAAGAAAATAATAATGCTTCTTTTTAGTAATGACTTACAAGGCAAATTGTTAATAAGTTTTTAAACCAAACAAAATAATCTAAACAACGTCATCCCTGGCAACTTGTCTACAAGCAAAGCATAGCTCTCCTGAGCTCTGTAATTCTGTTTTGACAGCATGGCTGCCGTGTCTGAAAGATCTACAATTCTTTTGTTTATAATAGCACCTCAACTGGGTGACTTAAATGAGTGGAGATTGCTTCTAAATTTTTCTACAATTATTTAAATGCACATTTCAATTTTCCTGAATTGTGCAAAAGTAATTTGGAAGATTAATTTTTGAAAATACCTGGTGGCATTTGCATACACCGAGCATAATTATTATTGATATTTGCATAGTTCTCCCTGCCCCTGTGCACGCACTGTTACCAACTGCTACACAACCCATGAAATTATTGAGGACGTTGCTGTCAGTACAATATGGATTCATTAATGAAAGTTCAGCCTCACAGGAGAAAAACAAACTTCAGCTGTAGAAATGTGCATTCCATTTTATTTATTTATTTGGGGCAAAATCCACAAAGATAAATCCATACCAAAAGAATGTGGCAGTCTTTTGCAATCAAGATTAATGGCAATGCAAAGGATCTTGGAGATTCAAAAGAGATTGAATGCACCACTGAAAAAGATAGAAAAGAAAGAGGGATGGGGGGATGTTGGTGAGGAAGAGAAAGCAACTCTACCCATGCTACAGAGGGGTGGGGTATGAGAATGTATTGAGAGAAAATGAGCAGGAATTTGGCCTGCGGGAATGGCAAATGCTTAATGAATGTGTGGATAGGTTGACTAAATGCTTATGTTAGGTTTCATGGAGAAAAGCGAAAGACACAAAGACGTTTCTTTCCTTTAATCTCCTTGGATGACAGAACCAACTGGAAGAAAGTATTGAAAGAAATTACCCAGAAGAAAAATAATAATAGCAAATTCTTATATAACACATATTAAGTGTTAGGTGCTCTTACATTATGTAATTCTTCTAATAAATAACCATTCATTCAGTTAGCTCACTAACAGCTGTTGAACCATGACTTGTATTTGGCATATTATAAGGGGTTACTAAGATACACAAGTCCTTACCCTCAAGGAGTTCACAGCCTATGACACAAAACAGGCACATCAAATGTATTTTTCATTACAGTGTTGAACAGGTATGCAATCAGTGCCTTGTACAACACGCATAGGGGAAATAACTATTTGCTATGCTGGAGATTAGGGAAAAGTTCTTACAGGAGACAAGAGCAAGGTTTGGAAAGATAAATAGGTCATTTCCAGATCAGTAAGGAAGAAAATATTGGTATATTGGGCATGAAAAACTCTGTACTGTGAAATGGCAGGGCTTGTTTATATCGTAGTAAATACTTCATCGAGGCTGGTAGTGGGAGAAGATGAAAGGGCACCGATGACCAAAGCTTTGGATGCCATATGGGTTATGGAGCCACTGAAAGACTTCAAACAATGAAGCAGCATGATAGGTCCCACTTTTAAAAGGTATTTCCAACCCTGGCTCTGTGGCTCAGTGGACTGAGTGCCAGTCTGCAAACCACGGGATTGCTGGTTCGATTTCCAGTCAGGGCATATGCCTGGGTTGTGGGCTAGGTCCCTAGTTGGGGGCGCACAAGAGGCAACCACACATTAATGTTTCTCTCCCTGTCTTTCTCCCTCCCTTCCCCTCTCTCTAAAAATAAATAAATAAAATCTTTTTAAAAAGATATTTCTATTGCAATATACCTCCCTCAATAATAAAAATAAAAAATAAAAGATCTCTCCAAAGACTCTATAGAGATTGGACTTACAGAGTTAATTCTAAAAGAAGGTTAGGTTGTTGAAATTAGTAAAATGTGACCAGGGATTGGAAATAACATATTAAGAGTGAAGGCCAATAGGATGGGGCAGGGTCACCAGTGTGAAACATAAATACCAGCGATTTTCAACCCTTTTCATCTCCTGACACACATGAACTAATTACTGAAATTCTGCAGCATACCAAAAAAAGGGTTTTTTTCTGATATGACAAAAAATATGTATACTTTTGATTGTGATGAAAATTATGCATGTCACCCAATGACATAGTATACAATAGTAAAGTGTATCAGGTGACTAATTTGCATATAAAGATGTCCGGTACCAAGAATTAACCAATGAGATGCAAACTTACGCCGTGTAACCCATAAGCTGCAACTCTGTCATGTGACCTATGTATTTATAGTTCAAGACCAGGCATTCACACTGGCCAGCTCTAGTTGTGATGGTTGTTGTCATTTTTTTATTTGACAATCTAAGGGAAAAGAAGTCAGTGCCCTGGACTAAATAGTCAGGTGTTGCACATTTAAAAACTTTTTGCAGCACACCAGTGAAATTCTTAGGGCACAATGGTTGAATATTGCTGATATATACTAACAGATCCACTGACAAATAATAGAACACACTACGTATGAGTGGACCAAGTAGTCAAGAAGGCCATATGTCACAAAACACTGTCTGCATGTTTTAGGCAATGATTTGTTATTGAATATGCTTTTAATCTTTATTTCTCTGAACCTATTATAAAATTATTATTTTCCAAAGTTTTTTGATTATCCATTTATATCAGTACTAAAAAGTCGAGAATGTATGTCCAGTAACTGTATATTTACTAATTATGGATTATATGTGTGTGCAACTATCACTGACTGGCATTTCAAGGGAAGGTTCATCATTAATGAACATGAATACAAGTTCATATTTCAAAAGATTTCTTTGGTCAGTATTTTATTTCTCCAGGCTTTCCAACTTGTCCAGCCCAGAACCCACCACCTTTTCCCTCCCCCACCCCATGTTCCTCCTCTCAATCAAAGGCAGAACCAACCACACAATCCTCCGAAGACCTCACTCCTTTGGTTTCCCTAAATCTAGTTAATTATCATTCCAGTTTTTCTACCTTCTAAATACTTTGGGTATCCATTAGCTTTTTTTCTTTCCAGCCTGACTGCCCAGATTTCAGCTGTTGTTTCTTTCTTAGGTTGTGAACGAGAATGCCAGACTCACCCTTAATGCAATGTGACTTTATGAGAGCTATTTAATCTCAGTTTCTCCCTCTGTAAAATGAGATGATACTACATTTTTCATAGGGTCGTTGTGGAAGTTGATAAGTGAGGTGTGTAACATTTTTGGAGAAGTGCTGTCACGTAGGAAGTGATTAATTCATGTAGGCTATTACACTTCCATCTGCCTACTGTGGGTTTCAGAGCTTCCCTCCCATCTCAGCGCTGTATTAATCCATCCACCACAGGTTACATGAAAGTGACTTTCTACAATGCATATATGACCAGGTCACTGTCATGCTTCAAACACAAATTTTCCCATGCCTCTACATTAACTACAAAACCAACTGAGACATTTTGTATGACGGGAAAGGCTCTTAATGAGATGACCTGTGTTTGTGTTCCCAATCCCATGTCTGCCGCTCCTTTACACACCCCTTATGCTCAGAGGCACTGAGGTATTTGCTCCACTTCTTGTAGACCACACGCCCTCCTTCCTTGGAGCCTTAGTATTTGCTCTTCCTATGCACGAAGTACCTTCCCCCTTCTGCCATCACTATTCCTTCAGCGATCATGTTGTAGCTCATTCTTCAATATTCCATTCAAATTGATAGGAATATGAACGGATGTGACTCCTTTCCTGGCCCCTGTGCCTAAGGATGGAGTTTATTATTCTCACCATCTCTGCTCCCAAGGCCCTTTCTCTATTCCTCATTCACGATGCCTTGCACATGGTACTGTGGTCACTTGTTCTGCCACAGTCCTACAGTGCCCTGCACCCTAATTACCTGAGAAGGTGTTTCACCATCCGGATGGTGCACCTCCAAAGAAAAGGACCACGACACATTCACTTCTGTGCCCTCAGAATCTAGAACAGCAACATCGTAGCTAGTAAGGGCTCAAAGAAGGCTTGGAATGTTTCCTGGGTAACTATATTTTCAGTGACTTATGTGCTTGTGTGTCTATGTGGGAGTGTTTTTTTCCAGGAAACCTGCCAACATCCCAGTGCTCCACATTTATGCGAAGCCTTTGGCTTTACATTTTGAAGCCTTGTGGAATTAGCCATGAACTGGCAGTGGGGTGCAGGGCTGGGGAATCCCAAGTTTCAGTCTAAGCACAACCAGGTGGTCAGATGGGACCAGTTGTGTGGTAGATAGAGCGTGAACTCTCTGTACTTGAGTCCCAGGTCTGCTCACTTTCAGTTGATCTTGAGTATTGCATAACTATTCTGAGTTTCAGTTTTCCCTTCTGTAAAATAGAGGTAACAACAAACCACATAGGATGGTCTTAAAGATCCCATGAGATAATTTGTGTTAAATATTTTGCATAGCAGGCCCCTGAATAATGTCATTGTGTTCAATGTTGTTTCATTTGAATGTTGATAAGAAAAAAAATCGATTTCTGGCTGGGGTCTCTGTCTGTGTGGAGTTTGCATGTTCTCCTCATGTCTGTGTAGGTTTTCTCCAGGGGACTTGGGTTTCCTCCCACATCTCAGAGATGAGCACGCGAAGTGAATGGTGTGTCTACTGTGTCCCAGTCTGAGTGCAGATGTGGGTGTGAGTGGCCCTGGGATGGAAGGGAGTCCTGTCCAGGGGGCGCCTGTGCCCTGTGCTGGAGCTGCTGGGGTAGACTCCGGCACCAGAGACCCTTGAACTTGAATGAGCAGGGTAGAAAATCCTTATCTTACTTGCTTTTATTAATCTTCCTTAAATGTATATATAGCTCACGTTTATTTCAATATTTAATATTAGAAGTATTGGGGTCTTTATTTAAAAGTTTGGTGATGTTCTTGTGACCAAAGATATGCCACAAGAACTTAACTCTTGTTTATATCAGTTAGCCTGTGGTAAATTTGGTTTTATTATAGTTTGTTTTGCTTAAAGTCACAGTTTCCAAGAATCTATCAAGGACTTGAAGAGAACTTACTGTGGGTAGTATGATTTTAATAAATGACCAATTTGGCAGTTGTTCTCATTTTTATCACCCTCAAAATACAGTGAATATACACTTCACACCCATTAGGTTGGCTTTCATTAAAAAAAAAAAGACAGTAAGCAATGGTGCAACCAATGTGGAAAACAGCATGGTGGCTTCTCAAAAATTAAACATAAAAATTACCATATGATCCAGCAATTTCACTTCTAAGTATATATCCCAAAGAACTGAAAGTAGTTGACCTGAGCAGATATTTGTACACAAATGTTCACAGCAACATTATTCACAATGGCCAAAAGGTGGAAGCAACCCAACTGTCTATCAACAAGTGAATGAATAAACAATGTGTGGCAATATGCATAAATGAAATGTTTTCAACAAATACTGTATGATTCCATTTATATGAGGTGCATAGAGTAGCCAAATTCATAAGACAAAAAGTGAAAGGGTGATTTCCTAGGGCTGAGGAGAGAGGGAGTGGGGAATCATTGGTTAATGGGCACAGAGTTTCGGTTTGGGGAGACGCAAAAGTTTTGGTGATGGATGGGGTTGTTAGGGTTGCACAACAATGTGAAGGTACTTAATGACACTGAAATGGCCACTGAAAAGAATTAAAATGGTAAATTTTATGTTATACATATTTTACCACAATAAAAATTCAATCAAGATTTAATCAGATCTGCGAGAATAATTAAACAGCCACAGCAAAGCTGTTAAAGTGAAGCCACAGAAGACTCCGTGTTCCTTCTGCTCTAATCTGATTCCTTTATCCCAGATAATCCTGAGACCTGAAGGTCTTTATTTTCCATGGCCAAGTGAGCGTGCGTACACCACACACACACACTCACACACAGAAAGGGTCTCTGGGGTCCATGGAGACACAACCTGGAAACGGGGCTTGCCAGGATTAGAGTGCCAGAGCCAGCCTGTGTATCACTCACCCAGAAGACAGCCCTCCATGGAGAAAAAGAACCTCAGTCCTCTAACAAAGAGGATAATAAATTCCCATTAGCCAAGGAAGCTCTGAGTCTAAATACCAGCAAAGCTCAGCCCCTGCAAGTGGGGACGAATTATCTGAAAGGTCATCCTGGAGACACTGAACAAAGGGCCTTGAGCAGCTGGGTCCCTTAATTTGAGGAAACACTGAAGCCTTTAAAGAAGCCAGAGACAGAGCTGGAGAGATGGGAAAGTGGAGCAGCCTTCTGAGCGCAGGGAGGATTTAATAGGAAGGGAAACACAAACCCCACAGGAAGCTCCGGAGCCGCAGCAGCCATGGCTTCTCAAGGCCAGGCCCAGGGCCTCTGGAAGGAGCTGCCATCACCCTCGCTAGGCTGGGGTGGCCCTTTTTGGAGCTGTAATAAAACAGGATGGCTCTGATCTCAGTGATTAAAGCTTTAAAACCACAAGCCTTAGGGAGGGAGCCGGCTCAAAGGCACAGCCTGCCATACACCCCTGTTCGCCCTTTGCCAGGCTGTGGGCTGCTGACAGAGCCCAGTCTGTCTCCAGAAAAGTCCAGGGCTTGACCAGTGGCCTCTTGCCTGGGTCCTGTTGTCACAACCCCAGAGTCTGTGAGAAGGAAAGCTCCATGGGAGGGCCAGGTGGTGAGCAGGAAGTGGCCTGCTGGCCTGGAGCCATTCCCAGCTTCTAATAACTCCTTTGTCTGGAAAATCGCGGGAAGGAGAATGAAAGGGTCACCTTACTCAGGTGAAAAACTGAGCCTTTGGCCTCCTCCTGCACAGAGGGCCACTCAAAGTCAAATCACTGGGTCTCTCAGGGAGCAGATGATAAAACTGATGTGCACTGAGCCAAGGACAGTACTAACAAGAGAAAGAAAGAAAATCATGTGGTGGACCAAGTACTTAATAGAGATTTTTTTCCCACTGACTTTTAATCCTCACATCAACTGTGTGCAGTAGGTATTACTGTCCCCATTTCTGACAAAAGGAAATGGCAGAGCCAAAATGGGAACCTACGTGTGGATGGCTCTACTATCTTCCCCACTATACATGCTGCACCTAAATTAGACCTTTCACAGGTATTACACCTTGTGAGTTGATTCTAAACGATATATCAGGGGCTTGGAGAAGTTTAGCAGCTTGCCAAATATCACACTGTTAGTGAGTTAGGGAACTGGGACTGGAACTCATTTCTGAGTAATTCTAAAGCTGATGTTCTTTTCTCCATGCCTCATATATCTTTAGTTAAAATAAAATAATCCTGTGGCTTCTCGCCAATCACCAAACATTTTGCTCCTTCACTCTTGAAGCCTAAACCCTTAAAAGAGTATCTCGGTAATTGTGCTGCCCCTGTGCCCCAGAAGTCACGATTTACTGCAGAATGAGGTGATATGAAACAAAACAGACACATCTTCCAGGCCAAAGGGAAGCTGTCTGCATTATACAGACCTGATGACTTTTATTGAGAAGATCTGAAGCTCATTTCGGAAAAAAAAAAAAAATATGTGTTTGGCAAATGATTCTAGCTTTTTTTTTTTTTTTTTTTTGGTGAGGTAAGACCTAGTGGGCTTGAGCAATAGAAATGACCCAACATTTCTTGAAGAGAAATCAGTTATCATTACCCAAAGCAACAAAAGTGGGTCTACCCTTCCACGATGCATGTGGCCCTAGAAAGGCAGATGTCTCTGTTCTCTTCAGACTTCAGTTCTGTAAGGATGTTCATATAAGTAGGAAATACCTGCATACCTAATCAGACACTCTTACTCTCTGGGGGAAACATTGCCGACCCATGGAAATGACCTAGGATATTGCTTAACAGCTTATAGTTTCAGTCAAAAGGACAAAGCCCACTTTAAAGATTACTCATGCCTAATGGGCAGGAAATAGTTAAACCACAAAGGCTTGAAGGAGACCGGTCAAGTTGTTAGAGAACAATCCCAGGGCCGGTCAGTTCCTATGAGGACCATCCTTACAGCAGAGACTTTCCCAGTGAAGGGAGCATTGGGATGGGATGTCCTGGGCAATGAAGGAGAGTCTTCCATTGCAAGACTTGTGGTTTAATAGTATGTACAGTAGATGTCCTGGGACAAAAATCCTTCCAAAAGTGCTTATAAATGCTAGATAAACTACAAAAACCATTGTTTCAGATATAAGGCTGATATCACGAGAAAGAAAGACCCTCATGGGTCAGCGGTCAGCAATGAAGAAAAAATTCAAAAGCAAGGTTGTAAGCATTTGTGCTGATGCTGTAGCTTCCCTGAGGTAACCAAGGGTAGGCGTGGTCCCTCAGTAAGTAACTTAAGTGCTTAAGTTTTAACTCCCAGGTTGTGATGGGAGTTGGGTCCTGTGCTTATTATGCAAGGTGGGGACAGTCAAAATTTAGTCACTTGGGGGAAAAAACAGAATCCGTGAGGCATAACACATATAATAAAAGGATAAACTAGAATTAATCTGCCTATTCTCAAAGAGAGATAATGAGAAAGCTTGTCTCCCTCAACTGACTTAGTGCACAGAAAATATCTCCCTGAAATATGTAACCACCAACTTCTACTACATGTACATCTGTGGTCCTAATTTGTATTATTCATATGACCCTGAAAGCCCCAAGCTGGAATCACTCAAAAATAGGTTGTGGACTTCTAATACCCCCTGAAGCATTTGGAAGAAGCAAATACCACCACTCTTATGGGCAAACGTCCTCAATCAAAAATAAACATGATTTCCACAGATAAGGATCCTCTCAAAATGCACTCTCAATCCAAAACTAAAAGCATATCCAAAAATTGATCTCTCATGGGTGATTGCTAGCAGTAACAAAAATAATGGAATTGAGCCGCAAAGAAATTGGATATGCAGATAACTTCATAGAAAAATTAGTATAAAGCAAATAAAGTAAAGAGTTAAAAGGCATAGAAAATGAGACACTCTGAAAAAAAAAAGAATAGCTACTTTACAAACAATGAACTAGAACTTCAAGAAATGAGAAGTACAGTCATTGACATAAAAAGTGCACAGGGCAGTCTATCAGTGAAGAGAGACCCTGTGAAGCAACTGATAGATTTGAGGTCATATTTTGAAACCACCACCTAACACAAAGGAAACAGCATGGATTTGGGGGTCAGACAGGTTGGGCTAAATTTTGCAAAATGGGCGCCATTGAATTAAAAAATAGGAGCTAGTGTTTAGAAAGTGCTTATTATATACAAGGCACTGTAATAAACTATTATATATCACTTCATGGAATCCTTACAATAGTCCTATGAGATAAGAGTTATTTTCTCCATTTTACCAGTGGTAAAACTGGGACTTAGGATAGAAATATCTTGTACCTACATTACACCAACAATTGAAAGACTGAGGTTCAAACCCAGGTCTGTTTCACTCCAAGTTTGTCGTCTTTGCCACTAAGTTTCATTGCCTGCCACGTTAGCCTCATATCTCATTTTAATCAGCTGTGCAAGGCTTCCATTATCTGAGCATAGGAAAAAAATAATTTATTATGAACTTTCCTCATCTTGAAGACCTAATAGAGACCTTTGAGACTATAGTTTATAGCTCTCTCCAGAGTTTGATCTATAGCTCAAACTGTAGGCTGAGGGATTGTGGGAGCCTTGAGAGTTAGGCTGGTATCTGATGTCAGCAGAGGCGATGGGCAAGTCCAGAAGCCTTCTAAGTCTGCAAGGCTCAGGCAGATATAAGTGATCAGAGCATGTCCTGGAAGAATCTGAGAAGTTAATAAAATGCTGAAGGAGTGGGATGACTTAGAAAGTCAAAGCTAGCAAAAGGTTCCAGAATTTCACAGTTCAGATGGTGAGAGAGAGATTGATATTATCAAGGTAAAATTCTGAACAAAATCTGGTTCAGGAGTAAAACTTATCTTTTTTCTGTTCACTTTTAATATCTCATATTTCCAACTGAGGGCTCACAGCTGAACCCCACCCTTACCCAAGAGGAAGCCTGAAAAGTAGAGATGACCGTGAGTAGAGATGACCGTGGCTCTTTGTGTGATGTTCTTCGGCCCAGATTCTATCTCCAGAAGGTGATATTCCCCTATTAACATTCATGCATGTGACTGGTTTACTGAGGTTTTTAAAGAGATACTAAAGGTCACCAGAAGCATTTCTAGAAATAAGTATTTCATATTCATTTGCTAGATTCTCAGTAAACAACCACCCAGTATTTCCAAGAAATAAATGCAAATTGTTTGACACCTTGCAAAAAAAAATGGATTACACTAGTAACATGAATGTAATGCATAGAAAATGTACATTGTCATAATATGTTTTTATGACTCTTGGATAGGCTCTTGGATGGTTAGCAAGGCTTGAAATGTTTGTGATTATAACGATAATAGGAATTTAGTTTTCAAAATTCTCTCAGTGAGTTCCCAGTCCTCTGGAGTTGATACCATTAGCACTAATTCAAAGATGGGAAAACTGAGGCAAGAATAGTTTGTGGGAATTATCCAAGATCAAATAATTTATATGTGGCAAGTTAGATTCAAAATACAAACTTCTCCGACTCCAAATCCAATACACTTTTCAATATTTCTCGGTGCCAAACTGGTAGCTGACTTGAAGAAAGCACTTGCAAAAATGGTTTGAATGAATCTTATAAGGTAAAATTTATCAAGGATAAATGAAAGGAACTGCTTGAACTTCTTCCTAAAATACTCATCAAACAAGCATGGGAGAGTATCCCAGAAGCTCACTGAAAAAAAGATTTAGGAGGTATGATGAGCAAGAAGAATGGCATAAATTGCACAAATAATATATGTGACATGACCACAAAAACTGGCCTGTTCAGTTCTGCTAGATCAGATGACTCCTGGGATACCTTATCTGTTTGGGGGTTCATGTTATAAGAGGAAGAGGCATGAAGTTGAGGGTGATTCCCAAAGAGCAAACAAGATGGTACACTGTTAAGATGAGGGTAGAATGTTAAGTGATGAAAAAGGTCATCAGATTTAGCTTAGACAATCCATGATAAGAATTCAAGATATTCCCACCGCAGGCAAATGTGAAAACTCCAGGACTTTTAGAAAGAAGAGAGCTGCCTCTTGGGATAATATGGTGATTATGATACTAGCTTCTGGAATGATACAAGCCTAAGTTTGAATCCTAGTTCTGCTACTTACTGGCTATGTGATCTTGAGTAAGTTACCTAACCTCTTTGTACCTCAATGTTCTTCTCATCAATGAAATAGGACTATAAATAGTACCTTCTGCACAGGGTTATTTTGAAGATTCATTGAGTTAATAAAATTAATAAATTTAACACAGGTTATTGACATAGTAGAGCATAAATGTCCTTATATATTATTTGTTGTTACTACTATCCATTCTCCAACTCTGAAAGTCATGAGTTTCACAAAAGAGAATCAGTCCCCCCAGCCATTATTGCAGCTTAGAGATTGCACCCACTTCCTGAGATTTGGGCGAGCCCACATTTACTTCACCTGAGTCTTCCATTTGTATAAGTTGTCTCAACACCTGGAATATTTGCATCATAATCCAAACCAGCCCAATAAACAGAAATGCCTATAAAACACAGCCCCCTAGATTTGCCATCTTCTACTTACTGGCTGTGTGATTTTGAGCAAATTACCTCGTCCCTCAGAGCCTCAGTGCCTCATCTGCAAGATGCCTTTTTTGACTAAAGATGACTGAGAAAATGTATGTGGTTATTCCCAGCAACTAAGCCTAGTACAAGGCAAGATGCTCATGACACATTATTCTCTTCTCACAAGAAGAAGAGAAGCTGTGACAATGTGATAGTTCTGGAATAAATTCATTTAGTCCAACAGGTCCTGAGCACCATGATGCTATGAACACAGAGATGAATGAAGTATGCCCCCAGTCCTGAAAGTGCTCGTGGTCTGGAAGAAGAGATAGTAAACAAACAAAAAGGCCTCAAAGCCATGGCAGTTGCTGGTGACCTTGACCAGGTGGGGATCGTGAGTGAGAGTGAAGGACAGCATTCATATTGCAGTGATCTGAGGAGTAAGCAGGAGTTGGAGATGGAGAGACAGCAAGTAGAGAACAGTCTTGAGAAACTTGTGTGTGTGTGTGTGCGTGTGTGTGTGTTTGGCTGAAGCCATATTTATTTTTTAAAAAACCTTAGTGAAGAGGAGTAATTAAATATCAACATGAAAAGGGCAAGTGTCATGTAAGGACAATTGAAACTCCCAGGGTGTGTTGTCAAGGTTGACTGATTGGAATATATATAGATAGCTGACCCTGTCCCTATATCTGGATGGAAAGTCATTGTGGATACAGGGAAGGACAAAAGGGGCAGTTCCAGAAGTCCCTTTTCTAGAGAGGCAGTCCGATGCTCTGCACCCCCATGAGGATGAATCTTTCACTGAATGGTCAGCCACCCATAAAGGCGGCAGGAGCTTCCCAAACTCTTTCCCTTTGGTGTGGAGGGTTTCAGTGGAACACTGACAAACCACCACCAAATTTGTTCCTCGCTTTGTTCTTTGTTTTTCCTTGGGAATCGGCACATTTTGCATTGAGGTTTGCACAAAGCAAAACAGCTCCAGTGTCAAATGGAAATCCAGCAGGCTCTTCGAAAGATGTACTGTTCCCTTTGTACAGGCTGCCGACTCGGGAGAGGGGGCCCAGGACATAATGCCTATGCCTCTTGGGAAGCACATCCAGACAATGGTCTGTGTGTGAAAAGGGGAACAGATTAACCAGGACCAGGGTATCTCCCAATTGCTTTTCTTAAAGAAAGACTCTATTGCCAGGAAGCAGAGCACACACAAAAACAATACCTAAGCTAACAGAGTACTGGCTTTAATATACTCAGAAATAACAGAACATGGGCAGGCTACAACTTTCCAAATCCCCTTGAAAATCCTTTGCAAGAGCAGAGATGGTTTGTCAAATCTATACTCTTTGTTTAATACATTTGTTCTTTTGTTTGAGCAAGGGGGGGAAGCCGTCTAACTCATTATATTGGGGGAGCTGCATTCATTTCTTTGTGCTTCTTTTTCTTCTTCTAATCTTTATTAAAATCAAAAGAAGAGCCACTCTAATCCTTCAAATGATAATTTATTTCTCAACCTACAAAGTTTTCACTATTGTTTTAAAAACAAATCAATGCAACGATTTTAATTAAAAATGAAACAGGGTGCACAAAAAAAAAAGGCATTTCTTAGATCAACGTACAAACTTGTTTACAATTAATGGGCAACAGAGCTCCTGGTGGTAAAGAATGTTTCTCTGTAGTTGGTAAATTCTCTGGACTTTCATATGAGCCTTTAGAGAGAAAAACACATCTAGAAGCCTCCTAATGAAATGCCTTAATCCTGGGAAATTTTATGCTTCAAAATGTGCTCACCTCCCCCATCTCTGCCAGCCGCCTCCTTGGCTGGAAGACTCAGTGGGTTCTATTTTAGCAGGGGTTATTCATCTCAGATAGCAGAGGAGGTTTGGTTTTCTCACAAGGAGAAAAAAGGGCTCTGTGTTAAGGAGACAGGCTTTGGCCTGCACGTCGGTGGGTGGGGCTAGTGAAGTCGACTGATGATCTTCAGGAAGGCTCAGGTTTCTCAGGCAGTAGAGAAAACCCCATATAATAGGAGGTGGACTTCCCCCAAACGACACTGAAAAAAAACATGTCATGAACGGAAACCTAGTGGAAATTGAACTTGAATATTTAAATGTATTCAGTATGCATTTATTTATTGAGAAGCTACTGAGTTCCAGCAATGGTGTATAGTGATTAAATTTCAAGAGATGATCTTTCAATTAGTTTATCATGGCTCAGCAGTCACCCAGCATCCCCGAGTCAGGCCCTGAGCTCAGCAAAGGCAACATTGAGAGTGGAGTCACACAGAGTCCAAGTTCACGGTTCAGTGGAGGAGGCAAAGAAACTGTGATGAAAGCTGTGGCTGTCATAGATGCTAAGTGCCGTGGAAGGTTACAGGGAGGGAAAGAGATCCTCCTTAGGGGTCACCTCCACCTCCAGTCTGGGACGGGTGAGTTAATAGAGAAGAAGTGAATGTCACATGGGCTTTGAAGACTTAGTAAGACTTGAGAAAGTGGATAAGGGTGAAAAAAATGCTTCCAAGGCAGGGAACATTATAAGCAAACTGTGATCATGAAGGTGTGAGTGGCTTGGTGTGATTCAAGTCTTATGAGAATGTAGAGAAGAGGAGGACCAGAGGAGATGGTGGTAGTGGCAGAGGGGATGCCTTCCTCTTTTTCTGTTGGCCTGAAAACCTCTCTTCGTCCTCTTAATGTCAGCCTGAGTGTTACCTCTGAGAAGCATTCCCTGAGCCCCCCATCTTGGTCCTGAGGACTTTCCTGCCCCATACTGTGTGGGTCCCCAGTTGGTGTTCCCCACTAACTACATACTGCTATCCTGTTCACCCTTTCTTCCCTTTGTGCCCAGCACAGTGCATGGGAAATGGGCCTCAAGCAGGATGCCAGGGCCATACAATCTGATCTGCAGGGTCAGGGTGAGATGAGAAATCAGATACTTCAGGGCATCCAGGGCTTATCTGTCAGAGTCACACTTAAGATTCACAGCTTCAGTTTGGTTCTTGTCAAAACAGATCATTCGAGAGGAAACTTAAATAGTGAATAAGCCTTGGAAACATGGCTATGTTCACAAGTCATCAGGCAAAAAAAAAATCTACAAATTAAAAGTATATAAATAACACCCAAGTCCAGCAATTCTGTAAGTGTAATATTCTGGGGGCAATGAAACTTACTCCAGGTCCTCTGGAAAGCAACTTGGTCATGTATATCAAGAATTAAGGATCATCCTGAACTAGGAAATTACCCCAACGAAATCATTCAAAAGAATAAAATGCACCTATAGAAGATAATGTTCTTTGGAGCATTAGCCTGAATGAGAAAGAAAAAGGTGAAATGACCTAACTATCCAACATTAAGAGACAAGAATGCTATGGGACAATCTACAGTGATAGCTATAAAGGCTATGAGAAGGTATAAAAGACACGATAGAATTTTAGGTGAAAGAAGAAAACATTCTAAAAATCCGCAAAGATTATGGCTGCCTGAAATCTGAGTGGCTTCAGATAAAGAAAATCAAAGAAGAAAACTCAAAGTGGTTTTGGTTGACTAATTTTCTTATTCCAAATTTTATTTAGAATCATTGTATTTTTTTTTTCTTTAGAAATGGAAGTAACAGGTGATTTGCATGATTTGGCACCAGGTCCCCTTGCATGAGAGCAAAAGAGGGAATAAATATGAAAAGAGCAGAAAAGCAGACCTCAATAATGCTGGCCTAGAACACGATGTGCCCTCCCCCGGCCTGCAATCCAGTAAGGCAGATCAGGGTTTCCAAGTGGATGGATACCATTTGATAGCTGCTCTTTGAGCCTTACTTCAAGAAAAGAATGAAGTCATAATTCTCGAGGGGCACTGCGGTTTATAAAAAGAAGTTCTTGTTCTCAGTCTCCCAGGACCAAAGCAAATTACCCTGTCACATGCCATCTCCTGAATGCAATGCTCAGTCAATCTTTTTTATAGCAGAAGAGGCACCACCAAGCCTTCTTGAGAGGCTCCTCTCAGCAATCCCTTCCTGCCATGCCTCCTAGGCTCCCGACTCCACCTCCCCTCCCGACACCTGGCCTGTAGGACTGTGTAGTTCTTGGACTTTTCCCTTAGCAAGGACACCCCAAGTAAAGATATGAAATGTTATCATAGCTTCCAGTTGCTGGAGATTTCTCAGCTCAAGTTCAGAAGACTAACAAAGTGCAAGAACAAGATGCAAACCAGGTTTCTAACTGTAAAAGCCGTGTCCTCCTGTGCTGATGCAGAGAAAAGGTGACATTCTGCTCTTTCCAGTGAAGAGCATTTGGGGGAAATCCTTTCTTTTGTTTGCCTGAAAAAACTTTAATTCTTGGGAGATGTGACTACTGCTTTGCAAAGCATTCCTATTGCATATGCATTACACTGCTTAGCTTGGCCTGGAGATGAGCAATTCACCTTTCTTTTTCCTCCCCACTCTGCATCTCTTTATACAAGGAAATTGGTGACCCTGACATGTGCAGGAGAGAGGGCAGGGAAGAGGACAAGCCAAAAAAGGAAAGAAATATGTGGGGATGAAGTTAGCTCATGTTCGGAGACCCAAAGGGGAATGCCCTGTGGAAATGAACTGTGAAAGCCGAGCCAACAGGGCTGTCTGTCTGGTCCCTTCTGCCCACCATGTAGCTTCAGAAGATAATTATCATAGGTTAATCAGGTCAACAAACTTGCTGGGCACTCTGACAAGCCGGGCAGCCTCAGGTTTGCTCCCAGTGGGCAAAACTGAAAGGGCTCTCTGGCTGCTCAGCAAAGAAAATCAACTGGGAACAATTGATGTGCCGAGAAATCTAACGGCCGCCCCCAGTGAGGGTCCAAGTCGCTGGGATTTCTGGGTGAAGGCTGCTGGCCCTTCACATGGTCTAACCTGCTGTGATCAGGCTGTTTTAGTCCCCAGCTCTCAAGATGGTTATCACAAATCTGGAACTGGTTTATATTCGAAAGCTCTGGCAGAAAAATACCACGTTCAATTGGCTTTGTTATAACAAAAGACACAGAGTATATAGGTCAGCAAAGTTAGTGCTACAATTACAAACTGTCCAGTGTCCTTTGTAATGATTACATGGGGGTCTTTTTTCAAGATGAGAGGTGTGTATGTGTGTGTGTGTGTGGTGTTTTCATCTACTGCATATAGAGGAAAGAGCCCAGGATTTGAAGTGAGGGCAGGAATTTAAGCCCTTGGTGGAAACTTAGCAGCTGTGTGACCATGGGCAATATAGCCAGTTTGAAGCACATTTGCATGATGGGAACGATTATTAACCCCCCCAGGGGATTGTGAGAATAAATTGAGATAAAGCATATAAAAGCACCCAACGCCGGTGTATTCAGTCAATATTAGTTTCTCTTTCCTTTCCATATCATTGTTACCACATCCCCACCTTTTCCCCATCATTTCCAGTAACAACAGCATCAGCCAGCACCCTGACTTTCAAGACAGCCATGAAAACGCCCCCACCGCTGCTAAATTACTGGCAAGAAGGAACTGGTGAGTAAGTTATTTTGGGAAGTCAGGTCTTGTCAGCATGTGTGGAGTTCCTTGCAGACCTGACTGTCAGTCATTCTTAAGCCCCTCAGATACCCAGAACCTCTCTGTCTACTGAAAAGAACTGAACTATTAATGTCCCTTATAGAAGCAGAAGAAGAAGAAGAAGAAGAAAGGGGAACTGGCTCCTGTGAATGTGGGTCAGGAATCACCAGGGTGGTAATGACTCGGTCGGCTCTGTGTTCTTGGCCCTCCTTGGTCCTTCCATAAAAAAGCTCTCTGTTAGGAGCCTTGGTTGGCCTTGGCGTGATCTCCTTTTGTTCTACAAATTCCTAGATATGACTCACAGAACCGTTTAAGCACGTCTCTCTTCAGTTCCTAGGAATTTTCCTGACAATAGCAGTCTCTATCCTGAGGCAATTGTCTTTCTCCTCAACTTGTCTCCAGTGTCAGCTTGTTGCCTGACACCCCAGCAGAGCTGATTCTGTCTTGTTGGTGAGGCCAGCTGCCTTTTCCTCAGAGGCCCAGTGCTGACGCAGCATCACAACCACAGTGAATCGCTTCTCCTCCATGCCTTCAACTCCATTCTCAAGTGAGGCCACGGTCCTTGAAAATATCACTTCCATTCTGGGGAAATCAGTGCAATGATTTGGGGGGGGAGTTAGACATAGAAAAAGAATAAGAGTTACTCTTATCCTGTGACCCATTAATTCTGCTTCAGAGAATCTAGTCTAAGGAAATCATCTGAAAGAATTCGGCCATAGTGGCTGGTAGTTACCGAACACTTATCAGGTGTCAACACTGTTCTAATTGTTGTATGTAGATTGACTTATTTAACCACATTAATGGCTCCATGAGGACATGTTAATATCATCGCCATTTTGCAGATGAGGAAACCAAGGAACACAAAGGTAATTGTGTTGATGTCCATGCTTCTTGACAGTGTAAGAGCTTCACTGTGGGCCCAAGCAGCCTGATTCCACAGGCTTGCTCTTCCCTTCTGTACTATTGCTACCTCACTATGTGAAGCCTAATATTAAGAGGAAGAAGAAGAAAAAGAAGAAAGAGCAGAAAGAGGAGAAGGAGGAGGAAGTTGAAGAGGAAAAATGAAGATGGAGGAGGCTGTAGAAAAGTAAGTTACATGCCTTGTTATTTATGGTAGTGAGGATCAGCTCCAGGGACATTCTGGTGTCCCATGCACCCAGAGTATGACCTAGAAGGAGGGGCTGTGGACTCCATGCCCAGCAGACCTGTCATCTACTAGGAGAGGGCACAGTACTGAGAGTGGGGCAAAAGTTTACAGAGTCAATATGGACATTAATAGGACTCTGCCTTTCTAGAGGTCAACAAATATAGAGAACAAGACTTGCTTCTTTGTTGATTATTGGACTAGAGAAGGAAAAAAACTTTCAGTCTTAATAACTTCAACTTTAAGTTAATTCTAGTCCCCCCTTCTTCTAATACCGTCTTATTCATCTATATCACTATTGGAATTTTTTGTGCTTTCAAATGAATCACTTGCCATAGAGACTTTTCAAAAAGTGTGTTACTTCATAATTTTTTTTAATAGAGAGATATTGTTCTACACTCATCGCCTAGGATTAACATTCTAGAGAGCAGTCAGGGGTATCTATCCTGTACCAAAAAGCCTTCAGAATAGTTGACCAAGGAATTCTTTTCCTGAAAATTTACAATAGTGTATTAATTGAAGAGAAGCTAACAATTTTACCCTGGAAGATTAATTTAATGTTACTTATAACAACAAATATTAAAAATGACTCAAATGTCCAATAGAGAAATAGTTAGGTATTGTAGGTTATATCCCCTCTGTGGGATAGTATGCACCACTAAAAGCAGTAAGTTCTAAGATACTGTAGCAAATTGGGAAAATATTATTTAGTGAACTACTGAAAGTAAAACACAAAAATTATATAGAAACTATTATCACTATGAAGCAAAATACATTTTTGCCCACAGACAGAGACTGGGTGTACAAAAATAAAATCTGATTTTACAGTGACAGAATAAGGGATAGTTTAATGTTCACATGCTCTTTCCCACTTCAAATATTAGACATTCGATGATAAGAGGGCAAGGAATTCTAATGCTTTCAGCAAAAGAGGAAGCCTGGGACAAGCAAGAAGAGAG
>PVKM010012151.1:0-32111 GCA_004027735.1 Carollia perspicillata | reverse complement strand
CTGCATGGCTAAACAAAACAGCATTAAAATGAAAAGAGAGCCAACTATATGGGAAAACATATTGCCAATGACACCTCAGACAAGAGTTCGATCTCCAAAATATGCAAAGAACTCACAGGACTTCAGGAAGACAAAAAAACACAATTAAAAAATGGGCAAAGGACTTTAACAGATACTTCTCCAAGGAGGGCATACAAAGGGCCCAGAGACACATGAAAAGATGCTCAGCATCACTAGCCATCAGAGAGATGCAAATTAAAACCACAATAAGATACCACCTCACACCAGTCAGAATGGCCATCATAAACAAATCAACAAACAAGTGTTAGAGAGTATGCAGAGAAAAGGGAACCCTAGTGCACTGTTGGTGTGATTGCAGACAGGTGCAGCCACTGTGGAAAACAGTATGGAATTTCCTCAGAAAACTAAAAATGGATCTGCCTTTTGACCCCGCAATTCCACTGTTGGGATTATATATAGTCTAAGAACCCAGAAACACCAATCCAAAAGAACCTATGCACCTCAATGTTCACAGCTGCACAATTTACAATAGCCAAGTCCTGGAAGCAACCTAAGTGCCCATCAGCAAATGAATGGATCAGAAAACTATGGTAATTTACACAATGGAATTCTATGCAGCAGAGAGAAAGAAGGAGCTTATACCCTTTGCAAGAGCATGGATGGAACTGGGGAGCATTATGGTAAGTGAAATAAGTCAGGCGGTGAGGAACAAATACCATATGATGTCACCTTTAACTGGAACATAACCAACAAAAGAAAAAGCAAACAAAATATAACCAGAGTCATTGAAATTAAGAACAATCTAACAATAGCCAGAGGGGAGGGGAGAGGGACAGTGGGGAGAAGGGTTTACAGGAACTACTATAAGGGACACATGGACAAAACCAAGGAGAAGGGTGCAAGCAAGGGAGAGAGGTGGATTTGGAGGGGCCTGAGGGTGGGAAGAAAATACAGACAACTGTAATTGAACAACAATAAAATAATTTTTAAAAAGCGACAATAGAGTATTGTAGCTTCAGGGGAGCTTTGTAACGTTGGGGAGAAATCTTATCTTGCAAACAGACAAAACTGATATTTCATGCAGGGAATATATATGGAAACTGAAGCTAATTGTGTCATATTATGACTGAAAAATGCTTGAATAACCCCCAGAAACAACCCTGGCTTTCTATGAAAGCTCCCATTTCAAGGGAATTCTACCAGGGCTTCACTGCTGCTTCTCTAGCAGATCTGGTTTTAAGTCATTCGATTTCTCCACATGTGAATTTTGTTTCCCAAAAAGAAAACCTGACAATAACTTTTCATCAGTCACCTCAGAGAATGTGTTATAGTATGAATTACATGGTTTCTTTAAGTAGTTTCTTGCTTCTACAGAAAATCCCTCACGGATAGGTCTTGAAATGTTGAGTATAAATACATGTAAAACATCTTCGGTGGCACTTGAAACCCTCTTGTCATTAATAAAATAAATGCAATGCCGTCTACATAATGGGCCAATAGCATTTGAGGAACAGACCAAAAAAGTAGGGGTGGTTGGGGGAGAGAATGCTTTCTATTTCAATTTTGTTGAAAAGTTGATTCATTTCTACCTCTGTCACAGGACAAATATGTGAAAGGCTGAGAATTACATGCAAAACTGAGAAGAATTGAATCTGAGATGTCAGATTTTGATTTGGCTAGCCCATGCTGCTGTACAAAAATAGCCCTGGGCCCTAATCCGTCAGATCCATTATTATGCCTATTTCTGAGATTTATACATTGGTTTATGGTAGCAATAGATATTTATTGAGTGCTGATCACCTGCCAAGCTCAGTGCTGCACACCTTAGTGGCAATAGTCCCAACCCAGTGGGTTTCCAATGTAATAAGACAGGCAGGGCAATTAAGACAGACTCAGAGGAAGAAAATGACTAATGCATGCAGAGGAGACAGATAGCTTTCCTTTCCTTTGCTACACCTTGTGGAGCCCACTGTGGTGTCTTTGTTCAAGGAAGCTAAAGAAGTATTTTATAGACCAAGAGGCTGTGAAGATGGATGTCAGCATCATGCTCAGATCATCTGTTCACTTCAGATTTTTTGACATTGATGCGAGTAGTAAAGTTTCAGATGTTTTACTGGTCCGATTCAATTGCTCACGAGTTATTTTCTTATCCTCTCTGTTTCATACCTCATTTTTATCCCCTTGCATCATTACCATCTTTCTCCACCATGATTATGTAATGTCTCCCTTTAAAATGCCTTAATGATGCCCTTCCCTCATTCTGGGTCATACAGTATCTTCTTCATCTAAAGCATTTATCAAGACTCTCCATGCAGTTGATAATGAATTCAGTGAATTAAACAGCTATGGCTCCCGGCCTCAACTGCCATAAAATTTAAGACAAAACATGCCGAACCAGTTCATATAGAATGTTTGTATCACATTGACAATTATCATTGAACAAAGGTGTTCATTAAATATTATATGCTAATAAAAGTTTTAGAGCATTCAAAGGATCTATGAGTGAAAACAGAGGTATGGAAGTTATATGTTTTTTTTGTTTTTTTTTAATATTTTATTTATTTATCTGTGGAGGGGAAGGGAAGGAGAGAAGGAGAGAAATATCAATGTATAGTTGCCTCTCATGAGTCTCCCACTGGGAACTGGCCTACAACCCAGGCATGTGCCCTGACTGGGAATCGAACCACAGTTGTTTGGTTCGCAGGCCCATGTCAATCCACTGAGCTACACCAGCCAGGGCTCCTATACAATTCTTAACCTTCCCCTGTCTATTTTATGCCTATTTATTATATTTCTTATTACCTGTACTTTTTCCCCTCATTGTCCTCCTCCCCACTGAAAACTCTCCATGTGATCTCCATTTCTGTGATTCTGTTCCTGTTCTAGTTGTTTCCATAGTTTATGTCTTTGTTTTTTAGGTTCAGTTGTTGATAGTTGTGCATTTGTTGTCATTTTCTGTTCATAATTTTGTATCTTTTATTTGTTAGATAAGTCCCTTTAACATTTCTTATAATAAGAGCTTGGTGATGATGAACTCCTTTAACATGACCTTATCTGGGAAATACTTTATCTCCCTTTCCATTCTAAATGATAGCTTTGCTGGATAGAGGAATCTTGGATATAGGTCCTTGCCTTTCATGACTTGGAATACTTCTTTACAGACCCTTTTTGCCTGCAGGGTCTCTTTTTTTGAGAAATCAGCTGATAATCTAATGGGAACTCCTTTCAGATTCTCTCCTTATCTTTAATTTTGGCTAATGTAATTATGATGTGAGTTGGTATGTACTTCCTTGGGTCCAACTTCTTTGGGACTCTCTAAGCTTCCTGGACTTCCTGGAAGTCCATTTCCTTTGACAGATTGGAGAATTTCTCTTTCATTATTTTTTCAAATAAGTTTTCAATTTCTTACTCTTCCTCTTCTCCTTCTAGCACCCCTATGATTCAGATTTTGGAGGTTTTAAAGTTGTCCCAGAGGTTCCTCAGACTCTCATTTTTTTGAATTCTTGTTTCTTCACTCTGTTCCAGTTGGATGTTCATTTCTTCCTTTTGTTTCAAATCATTGATTTGAGTCCTGGTTTCCTTCCCTTCACTTGGTTCCCTATAGATTTTACTTTATTTCACTTTGTATGTCCATTCTTCCTTAATTTTGTGACCAAACTCAATCATTTCTGTGTGCATTCTGATTACCAGTGTTTTGAACTCTGCATCTGATAGGTTGTCTGTCTCCTCCTTGATTAGTTCTTTTTCTGGAGTTTTGATCTGTTCTTTCATTTGGACCATATTTCTTTGTCTCTGTGCACGTTTTATGTGGTAAGGAGCAGAACTTAGGTATTCTCCAGGGCAGGGCAACCCATTTCACTGCATTGTGGCCCTTCCTGTGGGGAAGGGGTCAGAGAGGAAACAATGCCACTTGCTTGGCTCTCACCACCCTTCCCTTCACTTCCAAGTGGATTTTGCCCTTTTGGGCACTAATTCCCAGGTGGGTGTCTTTGTGTATGTTCTAGGATTCTGTGGGCCTAACCAGTGGACACTTCTGTGAGACTGGGAGTTTCTCCTGCCTTTGCAACCCCCACAGATTTTACAGGCAGAAGTTTTCAGTCTTTAGTTTTCCCATCAGCCAGTCTCCGCCTTGCCTGTATGATCAGCTACCTTGCCATGCATTCTCTCTGTCCGCTCTTCATCTCTGCCCCTCCTACCAGTATTGATGAATGTTTCTTTAACTTCTTGGTTGTCAGAGTTCCATGAAGTTTTATTTTCCAGCAGTTCTGGTTGTTTTTTGTTCTTAAATTCATTGTTATCCTTCCTTTGGCTGTGTGAGGAGGTGAAACCTTTCTACCTATGCCTCCATCTTGACTGAAACTTGTCCTTAACATTTACTGATAGCTGTTTTTTGATATCTCTCTTCATGAACCAATAGTTCTTAAATCATTCAGTTTAAATTCAGCATTCCAAGACTCTTGCTTGAATTTTCCCTTGTATCCAACAGCAATTGATCAGATGAACACTATTATTCTCACCAAACTAATATATGGTTGGCATCTGTTTGGTGTTTTAAATACTTGGTGAATGCATGAAAGATAAGAATCTCAGTTGTTCAGTGACAGTGGTCTCAGTCATTACCTTGCAACAGAATGACTTGGAGGGCATATTCAATTATAGTTTCTGATTCAGTAGATCCAGAGTGGGGCCTGAATTTTTTTATTTTTCACAAGGTCCTAATTGATACTGATGCTGCTGGTCAAGAGACCACACTTTGAGGACCATTATTGTAAAATTAAATGGAATTTATCTTATCACCACAGGTGTCTGTTAATACATGAAATGCACAGATTAACAAAGGATGGTACCATTACCTTATCTTAGAAACCAAAGCCTACACTCTTACAGTAGAGACCCATATTTACATATCACCTGAATATTTTCTATAAGCATTGATACCTATTCATTAAAATGGAGGTAATACTATCTCCCTAATTAAATTTGCTCTGAGGATTAAATATAAGCAAGGTGCCTGGCACCTGGGCACACATAGTTCTCACTGAACTATAGCTTCATTATTATCTCAACTGTTCATACAAAACCATTAGCAGTGTAAGTCATCCGAATTGTAAGGAGTCATCATAAAACATTATTTCAAGATACATTTACTTATTACCCACCTCCACTGTAAGTTTCACTAGGGAAATATCTTTTCTTCCAGGATTATGTTCTATAAACCATACAATTTTGTTTTTCCCTGCTATATAAAGATGAGTAACTTTGAAACTGGATGCCATTATTTTATTTTAAATGTTACAAAATTGGCCTGGCTAGGTGTCTAAGTTGGTCAGAGTAGTGTCCCATACACCAAAAGGCTGGGGTTTCGATTCATTGTCAGGGCACATATTTAGGTTGTGGGCTTGATCCCCCATCAGGATGCATATGGGAGGCAGCAAATCAATATTTCTCTCTCACTTAACTCTCTCTCTCTCTCTCTCTCTCTCTCTCTCTCTCTCTCTCTCCCCCCTTCCTTCCCACCTTCCTCTTTCTCTAAAATCAAAAGACATATCTTCATGTGAGGATTCTTTGTAAAAATGTTATAAAATACCTGATCATGTAGGATATGTAAGATCTTTATTATTTAATTAATTTTACAGCTACCAATCCAGATAGTTGAAAAGGTGAAAATGTAGGTCTAAAAACTAGCCCACAGTTCCTCTTAATTCCAATTATCAATTTCAAAATTTTCAAGTTTAAACTTTAGGATTTAAATAGTTCTACCTACTGTAGTGAATGTTTAAGTGAACTTCATGAACTATGATACAATGGTTTTGCATACAATACCACTTGCAAGGTGCTCCCTAATCACTTTTTATCGGTGTCTCTTAATAAAAGTCTATAAAATAGGTCAGTGACACATTCATAATTTTGCAAATGTAGATGATAAGGGACTGCATAAGGTTATACTGCACAGTGTTAGCAGCTTACAGATTTGGATTTTCAGACCCTGACATTCTATCCCCCACACCAGCCCACACTGCCTCACTGCACTATAAATTATTGATTTGAAACCACACTGTTATCTTAATGAGCAAGGAGGAGGGTATTACAAAACGTTATGGATTTACTTATTCTGACCTACTTTATGTTAATTCCTTACACTTTTATATCACTTTATTGTGTTCAAAGATATTTTATATAATTTTCTCATTGGACCCCAACACCCACACAAGGGAGGAACCAGAATCCCTGATGAGGAGTTCAGTTCTCATGATTCACTCTTTCCACCTCACTATTGCTGCCTCTAGTTTATTCCAAGAACACTCACTATGTATTGAGTTGCATGTAGAAAAATGATCCAATGTCAAATCAAAAGAAAAACAGTGCTAATATTTCAAGTGTATTATATCACTTACCAGTTGGATGTGCTCCTTAAACTCTTTAAGCTTTAGTTTGCTCAATGCTAAAATTGAGATTATAATAATGCTTATCTTGTGAGGTCATTGGGAGTACCAACAAGGTAAATGTCTTAGAATACTGCCCAATACATTGTAAATGTTCAGTAAATTGAAACAATTACTGAAAAAACATGAGGAAGTTGATTTTATTGGGGAAGAAGTATCACAGTAAACTATATTCAGAAAAGCTCAATAACATGATACATTAATAAGTGAGTTTGATTCCCAACCCTGACCCTATCATCCTATAATTTTGGGCGAGTTATTTAAAACATCTCTGTTGGTTATTAAATGAAAAAACTAATGGGTAGTCTTAACTATGCTTTGTTATTTGACTCAGTAAATTTCCTTTATAACATTAGTCCCCTCTTCATTCACAGACAGCCATTATAGTCATTCCCATCTTGCCAGCTACTGGCTTTTAAGGATATATTGTATTTAAAATCTACATATTCATACTATAATGTGTTTGCTGACATATTTCTCTAACATTGAGATATTGTGGCTATTACCTCAAAACCAGATTACTTTAATTATTTTATCTGATGTTCCAGATAACTAAGTTTAAAATATAGAGTATAGGAAGCATTATTGGAAAGATTCCAACAGAATCCAGGTCTTTTAGAAACATCATTTCCAGACTTCTGGCCAAGAGGGAGGCATAGGTAGATACACTTTGCTTCCTCACACAACCAAAAGAAGGACAACAACAAATTTAAAAACAAAAAATAACCAGAACTGCTAGAATATTGAACTATATGAAAGTCCGACAACCAAGGAGTTAAAGAGGAAACATTCATTCAGACTACTAGGAGGGGTGGAGATGGACTGCTGGGGCACAGAGGACGCATGGCAAGGCCAAGGTTGGAAGACCGAGTGGGCAAGGTGGTAGCTGGCAGGCTGGGCAGTCCCACATTTGCAAGTGGATAAACCGGGAAGAACAACTAGAGAGCTAGACAGACTTCACAACCCAGGGTTCCAGTGTGCAGAAATAAAGCCTCAAAACCTCTGTTAAAACATGTGAGGATTGCCTGAGATGGGAGAAACTCCTAGCCTCATAGTAGAATTCACTTGAGAGAGCCACACAGTCCTAGAATGTACACAATCCCACCCACCTGGGAATCAGCACCAGAAGGGCCCAATTTGCTTGTGGGTAGCAGATGAAGTGACTGAAAGCCTGCAGAGAATTGAGCAAGCAGCATTGTTCCCTCTCAGTCCTCTCCTCCACAACGCAGCAACATGGGTTGCCCCACCCTGGCGAACACCTAAAACTCTACCCCTTACAACATAACAGTTGCACCAAGACAAAAAAATATGGCCCAAATGAAAGGACAGATTAATGCTCCAAAAATAGAACTAAGCAATGAAGATATAGCCAACCTATCAGATGCACAGTTCAAACCATTGGTAATCAGGTTGCTCACAGAAATAATTGAATATGGTCACAAAATAGAGGAAAAAGTAAAAGCTATGCAAAGTGAAATAAAAAAAATACAGGGAACCAACAGTGAAGGGAAGGAAGTTGGACTCAAATCAACAATTTGGAGCAGAAGAAAGAAAGAAACAATCAACTGGAGCAGAATGAAGAAACAATGATTTGAAAACATGAGGGAAGCTTAGAAACCTTTGGGACAACTTTAAACATTGGTGGAGGAGGAGAATGGAGGAAAAGGTACAAGGATTAAGAAGCATAAATGGCAGGTACAAAATAGGGTGAAGTTAAGAATAGTATAGGAAATGGAGAAGCCAAAGAACTTATATGTATGACCCATGGACATGAACTAAGGGGGTGGGGAATACTGGTGAGAGAGAGGGTGCAGGGTGGAAGGGAATAAATGGGAGAGAAAAATGGGACAATTGTAATAACATAGTCAATAAAACATATTTAAAAAACATCATTTCCATTTTGAATTGTCTTTAGTGGCTTTCTGTGAGGGTTCTATTTGAATTTAGGGTGCTGTAAGGTGCTGTAAGGCCCCCAATGACATTGGACCAATACCTTTTTTGTTCCTTACCTTTCTTTCCTTAGACCCTTTGACTCTTTTTCTATGTGCTCTTTGCTGGTGTTCTCTTCACTCCTGTGGCTCCAGGTTTGAAGTAACAGTTATCCTTGATTCACTCCTCTTTTAAGATTTCATAGCATCAGCGGACAAGTCTCTTAGAGTCTGCCTCTCCAACATCTGTCAGGTATCTGTCATCTCTCAAACCTATTGATAAGGTACTGAATTGTCTTCTACTTTAGGTTTATATCACCATCCTACACAATATTATCAGAATATTCTTCCTAAATATTTCCTAAAGGACAGTTGAATTATGACATTCTCTGTACTCTCTCATTCTCTACACCAAAATCTATAGAAAGAAGAAAGAGCAGAAGGGAAAGAAAGGGAGGAGAGTGAAGAGGGAGAGGGATGGGGGAAGGGAAGGAAGAGAAGAGAAGGAGTGGGGAGGGGACAGGAGAAGGATGGTACAAAGTCCAGACTCTCAACTTCAAGGTCACCTTCTGGTCCAAAGCACGGTTTTCTTTATCAATATTCCATCATGTATCAAATGACATGTTCCACCTGCATGTCTTTGTTTGCACTGTCCTCACACCTGAAATACTTTCTCCTTGTCTCTTGCCTAACAAGATTCTATTATTCAAGTGCATGTCATATTGATGGAACAGTTCCTCATTCTCTGTACTGGAAGTGGTTCCTTTCTCTGAACCCACATAGCACTTGTTTGTATCATTTTGCATATCCCAGGTAAATAATGTGTTGTAAGAATGTTAGTGCATAGGTCAGTTCTTCTGCTGAATTATTAGCTCGTTGAAAGTGGAGACTATTTCATTCACATCATGATACCTAACTAAGCACATTTAACATTCATATGTATATAAAGCTAAGTTTATTTGAGATAATCTCAAATAATGAAGGTGATCATTACACTACCCCTGAAAACTTACAAATCTGGTGAGTTTCAACCTCTATGCAGTCATGAGGTTTGTAAATTCTACACTTAATATAGCAGTGCTATCACTATTTTCATATTTGTAAAGTATCCGAAGTCAAGACTTTCAAAAATTCTGCGGGTACATATGATAGATAATGCAATGCCTGGCATATTGTAGGTCTAAATAACTGCTGAATGATTAAATGAAAAAATGGAAATATTTTTTGCATTATCAATCTTTAGTTGTGGCTCTAACAACTGTGCTTAATAATTACAAATATTTATTTTTATGTTGCTTTTCCCTTTTTGAAAATAGCCACAATTGTGAGCCAAATTTGGGGCATAATATTAGCAAAACTGATAAAAGCAATTTTCAATCACAAGAATGAGAAAGTATAGAGTGAAAAGATTGACTTTTATGCCAATTCCAGAATCTATTTTTAACTAGCATGCCAAGCACAGTATTTCTTTAGTCATAACTTATATGGATTCTATTAGAAACATATTTAGAAATAATCTGTCTCCGTTGCTGCCTATTTTGTATTTTGCTGATTTGCTATTTCAACAATGCTGTATAGAGGGTAGACAAAGGACTTACTCCTTTGTCAACTCCTGAACTTAATAAAGTAATAAGCTATATGTATTTGAATCACAGTACATATGAAATCAGGATTGGACATCACAGTTAATCAGGCTCTGTGAATGCATGGGATGTGCAAGTAGAAACAGTGTGTATATGAATCCACTGAAATTGAGATAAAACACTTTTTATATAGTTTTATGTACAATTAGGATAAATATGGCAAACTGAAGCATTCGTGTGGTTTATAATAGTCAAATTCGAAAAGATGTCTTTCTTCCTTGCTCTTTACCAAACAAAATATAGGACAAATTATTAAAGATCTACATAGAGAAGTTGAATTCTAGAGTATCTTGGGAAAAGAGCAAGTCTAGTGAGTTTTAGAAGAATCAGCTAAATAGGATGATTTATATTTAGCCTTGTCTGCAAGGAGGGTGATATAATAAGTGTCCTGTTCAATTTATAAATAGAGATAAGATTTTCCTGTTCAATTTTTTATGGTTATGGTATTCTAAAATGATAACAAGAAGCATAAAAACCTGTGCATAATCTGAAGAATATTTGTTTTACCCCCAAAGTACTCAATGTTTCACAATATCTTTAGATCATTAGCTCCACATGGCAGAATGTACGCCATGCTGTTTTCCTTCACTACGTGCCACAATGTTTTATACAATTCCTTACACGTAGTTGTTATCTAATTCATATTTTCTGAAATAAATATACTAACTTTAAAATGTTGGAGAGAGGAGCATATTTTAATTTGGCAACACTAAAATAATAGATGATAGAATTTTCAACGTTGCTTCTCCTTGTGGTCCAGCATCCCTAAAGACTGTTCCATAGAATGCTTCATAGCCATTTTTCAAAAAAGGCTCTGCATTCAAATAAACTATGGGATTTTTGTATCTCTTAGCTATTTATAGCATGGACCTCAAAATATCACCAAAATGTCCAAAAATGGAGAAATCATTTTTTTTGTACTCAAGCCTTTTGAAAAAATTATTTCAATTAAGGAATTGCTTTTGTAAGAAGTTCTTATTAACATTTCACATACATTCTGTAGCACGAGTTTGAAAAGGCTATCTTAATTAACCATTCATTCTGAAATACATAGCTAGGCTATGTAATCTAACTTTATTTAGTTTGGAATAAGTTGGAGGGATATGAAGAATTTCTGGCTCATGATTTGCAAAGCATAAGCTCGTGTTGTCAAAGCATTCTCCTTCAAGGACTCCAAATGATCAAATACTTCTGGTGGGGCTGCTCTGTGGTTGAAATCACACCACAGATTGTTGTGCTGCATTAAGACAATTCTGTCTCTCTTCTCCAACTACAGTTAAGGAGAATTGTTGGCTTTTTTCCACATTCTGCTCCCATTCACAGATGAGCATTAGAGAGATTTTGGAAATGGAAGGCCTTTATGTCTGCCGTGAACAGGGTCAATTCAGCGTGGCAGCTGTGAGCTGGTGACATAGACTTATATTGACACAACCCACTTTTTTGCTGCAGAATCACAAAGTGAAAGCACCCCGGGCTCTTCTGCCGTTTTCAATAAGACACGAATTTTTCCCTTCCTTGTATTAAGCAGAGATCTGTCATCTTGACTTGTACACTAAATGGTCCATTCTGACTGCCTTGTTTGTGTCCAATACCAGCCAGAATCCAGAAACATGTGTTAACATTCCGCATGTTTGGGGGCTAGTTGGAAGGGCCTGAGGCAAGACTCCCTGATGCCTGCTGGAGGCTAGTCAATAATTATTAGCCCTTCAAGTGGTGGATACCCAACCTAAACTATATTTATTTATTTATTTTTTAAAAATCTTTACTTTAAGCCACAGGGAAAGGCATTTTAGAGAACACAGTTTCCCAGCAGTTACTAGATTGTAATAAAGATACAGTTTTGAGAAAGTGGGAGGCTGACAGAGGAGGAGTCTTCTCAACTGAAATAATGGGAAATCTCCACAGTAAATTAATTAGGCCATGGACTACAACACTGGTGGAATCTTTCCAGTTGTTGTTCATGGCAGACATTCCAAAGTTTATCACTCAGGCAAAAGACAAAAAATCTCCTTGCAAAAGAGAATCACTAGTATGGCAAAATGATGCATCGAGCTCTTGTGCAAAGCGATGCACGAGTAAAATCAGCAAATTAAATACAATAATTGAAGATGCCCTGTCCAGACGGCAGCTTAAACAAATGGCTTGCCTCCTCTCACAACCACATTAAAATGACAACTAAACTATTGAACAACTATCGTTCAGAACTATCAGAAATCAAGATGCATGAAAATTCTACAACTATAGAATTAAATAAGAAACCCCATTGAGACTGGTAGGAAGGGCAGAGACACAGAACTGGCTGGTCCTACAGCCACATGTAGCAGGTAAAAATCAGGTGGGATATCTCAGGAGTGCGGGGTCCCAGCCCCATACCAGGCCCCCCAGCCCAGGGTTCCAGTGCCAGGAAGATAATTCCCCATGACTCCCAGCTATAAAAACCAATGTGTATTGAGGCTGTGGAGGACAGAAACTTCTAGAGTTCTAGGCACTTCCTCTTAAAGAGTGCACACAAACTTACTCAGACTCACTCCCTCTGACCTCCAGCGAAGGTGGGCAGCAGACTAAAAGGCATCAAAGATATCCATGGAGGAACTGAATTGTTTCACATCGGGGCAAGAACTTGGGGGAAAGCCCCTCCTTTCTCCCAGACAGGAGTGCTGGCAATACAGAACGATCTGATCAGATCACTGGGGAGGAGTAAAGAGGGGCTATAGAAGGAGGTTTCCCGGGGCAATGATAAGCAGCCTATGGCAGAATTGGCTGAGAAGCTGAAAGCCTACAGAGTGCGTGGAATTATGGGCCATAAGATTTAAAATAAACGGAGGGCGGAGACTGGCTTTCTGGCTCTCTTCCTTGAGGATGTTTGGATGATCATGTTGCAGCTAACTGTATTTCCCAAAGGATAGTAGAAGGAGTTCTGGGAGTAGCCTAGGATCAGGCTGGCTTTGCAAAGGGTGGCAGTGTTATTTTTATTTGGGTGTTTTAGAGGGGACAGGCTCTGAGGCAGAAGCCTGCCATTCGTTCATCCAAAATTGTGTAGCTTTTGTATCTTATGTTGTTTTCATTTGTAAACTAATCCTGTAAAAATAAGATAATTAGGAAACTAAAAGGGAGAATCATAAGGGAACTCAGGAGTTAAAGAGTTTAGTCTTAATTGATAGACTTAAGTTATTAAAGCTATAACTAAAGAATTAAAGAGTTTACTCTTAATTGATAGGCTTCAGTGACTAATGCATGTAGAAAGTTGTTAATGCAAAATTATGTAGCTTTTGAATAAAGACTCCTTTCCTTTATCAACAAAATTTTGCCTCCAGAATTTTGCCTAGATGGTGGTAGCAGGCAACAGGACCCCACTTGCTGTCCAGTAACACCGATAGAGGTCATTGCTCTTTTTTTAAGGCCTTTGACCAAAGAGCCAGAGAGCCAGCAGGCGGACACCATAGGAGACTCTATACACTTAGTTCAACATTTTTGCACTACCCTTGTTATTCCCTGATGTCCTGCCCTACCCAACTTTCAGGCCAACCCAAGATACAAATGGCTTGTTTTGGCCCATGCTTCAAACTTTCCTAAATTCTCTCAGACAAGCAGCATCCAGTTTCAGTGATCCCAGCACCTCTCACTAAGTTGTCCCAGGGCAAGCGGCAGCCAGCCTTGGTTCATAGCTTGGCCTATCCAGGGCACCTCCAAGTCCAGCACAAGTAGAAGCCATCTATTGATCACTTTATAGCTTATGCTGTGTGACCCCAGATAGAACACAAGCGGTGGCTGAGCTTGGACATGCCAACAGCAATTGAGGCTCAATGACAACAGGATGTATACACAGCACACACCATGGACACACCTTGAGTACCTAGCCTGAGTAATAGGGGAGGCTGAGCCACTGGACCCTACAGGACACCTACTATGTTAGACCACTCTACAAAACCTGGTAGATGTTATAGCTCTACCGTATACATTGAAACAAATACAAGGAGACTGCCAAAATGAGGAGATGAAGAAATATGGTTCAACTGAAAACAAAACAAAACACCAGAAAAAAGAACTACACAAAATGGAGAAAAACAATCAGATGCAGAATTCAAAACCCTGGTTATAAGGATGCTCAAGGGACTAAGTGAGGATCTCAACAGCATAAAAAGATCCAGTCAGAAACACAGGATGGACTAATTGAAATAAAGAACAATTTACAGGGAATCCACAATAGAGAGGATGAAGCTGTGAGTTAAATCAGCAATTTAGAATATAAGGAAGAAAAAAATCAACTTATTAAAATAACAATAAGAAAAAAGAACCCCCCAAAACATGAAGGTAATATAATGAGCCTCTGGGACAACTCCAAGCATACCAACATTTGCATCGTGGGGGTACTAGAAGAAGAGAGAGCAAGAAATTGCAAACCTGTTGGAAAAATTAATGAGAGAAAACTTCCCTAACTTGGTGAAGGAAATAGATGTGGGAGTCCAAGAAGTGCAGAGTCCCAAACAAGATGAACCTAAAGAGGCACACATCAAGATGCCAAATAATTAAATTGCCAATTAAATTGCCATCATAATTAAAATGCCAAAAAGTAAATAAAAAGAGAGAATCTTAAAAGCAGCAAGTTAAAAACAGTGATCTACAATGGTGCTCCCTTAAAAATGTTAGCTGCTTTCTCAAAAGAAACTTTGCAGGCTAGGAGGAAGTGGTAAGAAATATTCAAAGTGATGAAAAACAAGGACCTACAACCAAGATTATTCTACCCAGGAAAGCTGTCATTTAGAATTAAGGGAGAGATAAAGAGCCTCCCTGACAAGACAAAGCTAAAGGAGCCCATCACTACCAAACCAATGTTATACAAAATGTTAAAGGGTCTTCTTCAAGAAGATCAAAAATATAAACAATAAAATGGCAATAAATATGTATCTATCAACAATTGAATCTAAAAAATAAAATAAAAAAACAAGTATAATAGAAACAAGATTATACATACAGAGAAAGTTTTGATGGTTGCCAGATACGTGGAGGTTATGGGGGATGGATGAAAAAGGTGAAGGTATTAAGAAGTGCAAATTGGTAGTTACAGAATAGTCATAGGGATGAAAATACAGTATAGGGAATAGAGTAACCAAAGAACATATCTGCATGACCCAGGGACATAGACATGGGTGTGGAGATTGCCAGAGGTAGTAGAGAGGTTTGAGTGTGTGGGGGAGAGGGGGCAGATGGGGGAGAAATTGGGACTACAATAGCACAAACAAGTAAATATAATATTAAAAATAATAAATATAATCACTGAATTTTTAGTACTTTCACTTTGAAAAAGGACAAACTAAGGACACTGCAATTAATAAAAGAACATATAGAAACACAAACAACTTTTTAAATGCTGGCTATGTCTATATTAAATAAGGTATCTTTTATAAGGCATAATTTTTTCTTTACACCACTAATTGAAGGTAAATTATGCCAATTGCAATCAGAGCTCATTAGATAAGTAATAGTGTTTTTATTTGTGCTTTTTAGTTATTTTAAAATTAATATGTCTCCCCAAAGTGTCTTCTGCACTATCTGTAAGTCAGAGAAGCCCATCAGATGAGTGGTGTAGCACATGCACATATATTCACTCTTTAATAAAACAAAAATCTACCCAGTTCTGTGCCAGGAACTTATCTCCTAATTTAGACATCATTACTTTTAGCCAAAAAACACATTAGCAATGCAGCTGTGGGAATAAATTTTCCAAAGTGTCAATAATAACAGGACTGTCAAATCTAAACCCATTAATTTTTTGACTTTTATTTATGAAACTTCTGTATACTACGGCATCAGTTTCAAAGCCAAGAATGTAAATTATCATGCATTTCTTCTAATCTGTCTTTTAGGTCCTTACTCAAATGGCAGTTCCACTGAATCTTTGCCTAAGAAGCATTCTTTTTAGAACTGAGTTTCTCCTTGGATCTGGGTTGAAAAGAAGCCAACTAGAGGGAAATAAGGCAAAGAAGAAGAAATAAAAATATTGGGCGAGGTGGCCTACAAGTAGTCATAATGAGGACAGAGAGATTCAGACTGCCATTGGGCTGAAGCCAGATAGAGCTATGCACCATCCAAAATGAAGAGCCTTGGATAAGAGCCACAGTACATCCAAGCACAGCCCACCTGAAGTGTCAATCCACAAGTCAAGAAGATAGTCATCTCTTCATATGTCTATTGGCCATCCATATGTCCTCTTTGGAGAAGTATCTATTCAAGTCTTTTGCCCTTTTTTTTTTTTTGGTTTTTGGTGTTGAATTTTTTAAGCACTTTATATTTTTTAGATATTTACCCCTTATCAGATGTATTGGCAAATATGTCCTCCTATTCTATGGGTTGTCTTTTTATTTTGTTGATGGTTTCCTTTGCTGTGCAAAAACTTTTTCATGTGATGTAGTTTACTTGTTTATTTTTTTTCTTTTGCTTCCCTTGCCTAGGGAGATATATCTGATAAAATATTGCTATGAGCAATGTCTTAGATTTTGTTGCCTATGTTTTCTACAATTTTTATGGTTTGTGACTCACAGTTAAGTCTTTGAACCATTTTCAATTGATTTTTGTGTGTGGTATATAGCTGAATTTTTCTGCACCTATCTGTCCAATTTTCCCAACACCATTTATTGAATAAACTATCTTTAGCCCATTTTATGTGCTTGCTTCTTTTGGTCAAAAATTAATTGGCTATAAAGGTGTGGGTTTAGGAAAATTAACCCTACAATGAGATACCATCTCACATCTGTCAGAATGGCTATCATCAATAAATCAACAAACAAGAAGAGCTGGCAAGGATGAGAAGAAAGGGGAACACTTTACACTGTTGATCAGAATGCAGATTGGTGCATCCACTAATCTCAAGCAGTATGGAGATATATCAAAAAAATTAAAAATAGAACTGCCTTTTGACCCAGCAATCCCACTCTGGGAATATATCTGAAGAAACCCAAACACTACTTCAAAAGATGTTAACTGCAACTGCAGTGACTCCTTTGTTAATGTAGTAACTCCTATGGTAACTGCAACATTATTTACAATTGCCAAGATATGGAAGCAGCCCAAGTGTCCATCAATAGATCAGTGGATAAAACAACTATAAGGCATTTATACAATGGAATAATATTGGCCATAAAAAATTTTTTATCCTTTGCGAGATCATGGATGGACCTGGAGAACACTATGCTAAGTGAAACAAGCCAGTCAGAGAACGACAAATACAATACGATTTTAGTAATATGTAGAATCTAATAAACAAACTGAATTCACAAGGAAAATGGGAACAGACTCATAGATGGAGAGCAGGATGACAGCTGTCGGGGGGAGGTTAGTGGATGGAGGGATTGAACAAAAAGGAAAAAGCACTCAAGGACATGGACAGCAGTGTAGTGATTCCTGTGGGGAGAGGGGTATAAAGGCACTAAAGGGTAATGAAAAAAATACGATAAAGATTTTTTTAAAGTCAAGATGAAAGACAGCTACTATACAAAACAGAATCAAGAGCTATCTGAATGATGGAATGGAACCAGAAAGATAAAGAAACGAGCAGACCACAAATGGACTCACTAAGACTTTGGTGTGGAGCTCTCACTTCCTTCTGGTAGTGACACTAGATTATTAAGAATGCTGAACTGGTAAAAATAGGGAAGGCTGTGTCAGAAATAGAGGTAACATAAAGGCATGGGAAGCACAAAACATGGATTTGAATAACACTTCCAATTTCCACTAATTTCTATTTATGCCTAACTTCCCTTAGGGTTCTCAGTTTTTCTTATCTGGAGAATAATGATAATATACCTTACCTCATGGTCTATGATAAGACTAAATAAAACAATGTACGTAACATGCAAAACACAGTTATTAGGATGTAGAAGCATGCAGTAAATGGTTATCTGGTATTCTTAATATCATTAATTTGATACTAACATCATAGAAAAACTTCTATTTCTTACTGTAGCTGTAGCAATGTGAAAAGAAAATAATTTGGACTAAAGACCATAGTCAAGTCAGAGGTGCATAGCTTAGGATTTCACCTACTTGCATTTTCTTTTCTCTCCCAAGTAGTGAAAATATGTCATGATAGTCAGGGCCAATGTAGCATGGAGACATACAAATGTGGAAAAGCATAGTGGGGGTCATCAGAGAACACAGTGTGCAGTGCGTAAGGAAGAAGTGGAGACCGCCCTGGGTCCTAAGGTTAAAATACCGAAATGCCAAACTCTCCAAAATCTACAAGCCCACATTTCAGGGTCATTTCAATGCAACTGTCATTGTATTTGAATTAATGATACTGTACTCTTAAAGCTAAATCTTGAAGATGAGGGGAAAGTGATTGAGAAGAAGATTAAAGCCCTCTGTACTTTATTTGAGTTACTTCAACTCTAGTTCATCTCTGGGCAGAAATTCCACTTTTCTTGATTGGCATCACAGATTTGATATTCCAGGTCTTATTTTCTTCACCCTTCTGTGTCATACAACGTATTATAATCATTCATAAATGAGAGTTGTCTCCCTTCCCTTAGCGGAAAGATTGGCATAAAGTGCTAAATCAATTTTGATTGGATGAATGAATGAATAAATAAATAAATAGGGGAGATTGCAGCTAGCAGGATTCATCTCTTATTTTAATATCACCATTTATATGGAATTTACAAAAACCAAAAAATACTCATTTGAATTACATGATGATAGAAATGCATCTTGTTTTGATTTCTGGCATTTTAATTTTATTTCATTTTAAAGTTTCCTATAATAAAGCTCAACATTTTCTTTACTACATCTGAGCTCCTTCTTCAAATATATTTTGATCCATTATGGTTTTGTCTTGTTTTGGTGACAAACTCCAAGTATATCAGGAAACTATAATTGAAGACTCTCCATTTCATGAACTATTACATAATTCTCAAACCAATCAGTGTGTCTAAGTTTGAATGAACTCTTCTGCAATCCTAAAATGGTAACCTTTTTTAGCTCTTCATAAATAGACACACACATACATACCATACTACCTGAACTACAGAGCAAGAAGGCATAACCTTAAGTCGACCTGAGCCAATTAGAGTGCTGAGAATATGAATGTGTTTTGTTGGTATAGTCTCACATGGAATTTTTTTGGAAAAACTAAACTGCAGCACATTTATAATTCAGCATTATTTTCTCAGATTAGAATTGCTTTCCCCATATGTCAGAAGGAGATTGTTAATGGAATAGAAAAAAACAATCTAGGCACCAAGAAAAACTCTCTCTCAGAGATACCATCAAGATGCCCTGCTGGGGACAAGCCCAATTGAAAGCTACAGCATCACTCTGGAAAAAACCTGTTTTTTTTTTTGGTATTTTATTGTTTATGCTATGGCAATTACCCTTGTTTTTCCTTCCTTTGCCATGTCCATGTACAGTTGTCAATGTCCATGGGCCATGCCTGTATGTTCTTTAGCTAACGCCTTCAATTTTTTTCATCTAGTCCCCCTCCAACCCCCACAACAGTTGTCCGTCTATTCCTTGTATTTATGCTTCTGTTTCTATTTTGTTCTTTAGTTTACTTTGTTCATTAGAGTACACATATAAATGAGATCATACAGTATTCTTCTTTCACTGGCTGGTTTATTTCACTTAGCATAATAGTCTCTAGGCCCATCCATGCTGTTGCAAAAGGTAAGAGTCCCTTCTTTTTTACAGCTGCATAATATTCCATCATGTAAATGCACCACAACATTTTTATCCACTCATCTACTGATAGGCACATAGGCTGTTTCCAGGTGTTGGCTATTATAAATAGCACTGCTATGAACAGAGGGGTACATCTATTCTCCTGTATTGTTTCAGGATTCTTAGGATATATTACCAGAAGTAGAATTGCTGGGTCAAAGGTAACTTCTTACTGTTTTTCAAAGTGGCTGCACCAGTCTGCCTCCCCACCAACAGTGCACTAAGGTTCTCTTTTCCCCACATCCTCACCAGCACTTGTTGTTTGTTGATTTATTGATGGTAGCTATTCTGACAGGTGTGAGGTGATATCTCACTGTAGTTTTAATTTTCATTTCCCAGATAATTAGTGATATTGAGCATTTTTTTCATGTCTATATGAGCCATCTGTATGTCCTCTTTGGAGAAGTGTCTATTCAGGTCCCTTGACCATTTTTTAATTGGATAGTTTGCCTTCCTGGTGTTGAGATTTATAAGTTCTTTGTATATTTTAGAAATTAAACCTTTATCAGATGTATCATTGGTAAATATATACTCCTATACAGTGGGTCAGTTTTCATTTGCTGATGTTTCCTTTAACTGTGCAGAAGCTTTTTAATTTGATGTAGTACCATTTGTGGGAGGAAGGAAGAAAAACTTATTTCCAAAACTGTTTTTAGAAGTCTGGGTGTGGAAAGAAAGAAAACTCTTAATGAAAAAGATTTGGCAATTTTGCCAAAATATAGATAGTGGTTCTATTTACAGAGAAGAGGCATTCTCTTAGTTTGTAAAAGAAATTCTCAAATCCATTATGATGATTTATGATAATTTACTAGAAAGCAACAAAAGAAGAGCCACAGAGGCAAATTTAATGCTTAAAAAGCACCAAGAGGATCTTAAGAGTGTGTGAGTGTAAAGTGAGAGGTTGCAGGAAAGGGGCAACAGGAGCCTTCAAGACAACAACACAGGAGTCTCATGGACAGTGACTGGAGGAAGGTGTGTATGAGTAAAATTTTTATTCAAACCCTGAGGGGCTAGAAGGCTTCTTCTGGGTTTTCAATATCTAGGGGTAAAATAAAACAGGTCTTCAACTTTTCATAACTTCAAATTAGTTTCACATGGCCTAACCTTTCCCCCAGGGAATCATTATTCTCTTGTCTTTGCTTGTTCGTGACTGGATTCTTTGTCTTGCTCTGCCACTTCTTGCCTTTCCAGTTCTACACACAAGCTGTTTTTCTCACTATGGTCTCGATATTCTATACCAGATAGACCCCCTGCTGCGAAACTCCCAATCAACTCTCTACTCCTCTCTTTTTATGAAGAACTCCATTGCTGTGTATAAAGAGTTAAATAAAGTGCAGAAAAGAAGTGCTTATGGGTGGGTTCGCCACTCAGGTGCTGAGACCCAATCTTCACTTCTCAGTTTTCTCATCTTAAAGTAATTTGTGGAAACTCCCTTTGTGTATACAGTTTCCCATTTCCCTTTGATATGGGTCATAACCCCAAGTCAAATAGACAAATTTTCCAAATACTCCCTCTTCTAACCATGTCAAATGAACCAAAAACAGGGAACCATACAAATTAGAATGGACAAAAGTAAAGATGTAATGCTTTCATTCTTTTCTGAAGTTATCCAATCAATGCATAATAAATAATCACACCTTGGTTGTGCTGTCCTGGTTTCTTCATAGCATCCTGAAAGGATCTTTGTTCCTAACCTCCAGCAGGAAGACAGAATATTAACATTGCAACTCACATTTGTAAACAACCTTAGTATTTCCAAGAAGCTTCATATAAACAAACTACTATCTCATCAAAGACTAGAATTCAGTGAGTTATAGGGACTATCTCCTTCAACCTGTACCTCAGGTCATTTTTCTCTTTATAAAGCAGAGGTAGTTTGGCACTTGTTTTCTGCAAAGGGTCAAATAAATATTTTAGGCTTTGCATGCCATGCAGTCTCTGTTGTAGGGTGAAAGGAGCCACAGACAATACATAAAGAAATATGCCTTACTGTGTTCAAAAATTTACAAAAACATTTGGGGGGATGGATTTGGTCTGCGGTCTGTTGTTTTGCCAACCTGTGCTTGAAAGTTTTCTTTACTAATCTCTAAACATATTTTGTGCTTTCTCATTGCTCTGTACTTGCAGTTACCCAACCTATATGTCCCAACTTTGTGCAAACTAGAAGAAAGGAAAAACGTGCCTCCTCTAAGACCATTTAGATATAGTCCAGTGCTTCAGGAGACTGAATTACAAAAAGATTTTAAGCTTCTTCAGGGTCAGGGCTATATCTAGGTAGTACCATTATGACACCCTCCATAGATGCTCAGTACATATCTCTAATTTGAATAAAGACAAAATGTATAGCTTCAGATTTGCCTCATGTCCTTTCAACTTAGAACATTTTAACGTCATCCTTATATATCTAAATTATCTTCCAGTTTTATGTTTACAATGGAATAATAGGGAGTTGTAGCAATTCACAGTTCAAAAATGCAATGTATGAGAGGTCAATGTAATATATATATTTTTTAATTTGTAGCAACTGAACCCCTCCATTTGTTTGAAGATTTCTTCTCCAGATGGATCGTAGTGAGAGACAGAGATCATCTCCACTGTAATAGGCCAGTAACCAGAACCTGGAACTAGCATGTAAATACATGACTCGACAATAAATCAGATGGATCCACCTTGGACTTTGAACCTAGAGCCTAGTGACTCAAGAAGGGAAGCACTGGAGAAGTATATTTGAGGCCACAACAACTAGACCCTGGGCTCAAGTGCGGTTGCTGAGCCTGTGGGTTGGGTAGTAACTCCACCAGATAGGTCCTCTGCAATGATTGTATCTGTGGCTGGGTCTGCTACTTAGTTTCTCTTGTTTTTGCCCATTATGTGAGCTTGGTTTTCCAGCCTTCTTCGCTACTTTAGAAGCTACGTGATAATCTTCCAATATCTTTTTTTCTTTTAAATCGGAACAAGTCTGCTGCATGCAGCCAGGAGTGTTGATTTGATTCAGTCTTTTTTTCCACATTGTCACCAGTTGATGTGATAACTCAGAATTGTATCAATATGGTAGACAAAAATACATACCTCATTACTGGGATAATGTTTAGGTAACAGACTCTTTGGATTAATTGAATGATTTTTTTAAAAAAAATTGTTAGCTTTTTAAATTTCTTAAAACTGTACTTATCTTCGCTGAATAAGCTGTGCCACACAATTTACTACCAGATTTTAAATTTTTTGTTACCTATTTTTTGGAAAATTTTATAATGTAAATAATATTACACATAATATTTTAATTCTGGAATTTGTTTTTGATTCCTCATATAAAGAGACATTCCAAATTGGTTTTGTTACTACGAAATAGTTAACCAATTAGCTCAACAATATTCTTCGTTTCTCTCTCTACTTCTTTGTAATATTGGACAAGTTTATTTCTTTGTTTTGTTTTGAACAATTACAAGCATCCAAATGTTTACCAGACTGCTTAATTTACCATACAATTCTAAAATTATATAATTGTGATATTTGTCCCTATTCAGTTCAATTATTATATATAATGCATGACTGTTGAAAAAACAAGAATGAACCCTGGCTTGTGTGGCTCAGTGGACTGAGTACCAGCCTGTGAACCAAAGGGTCACTGATTCGATTCCCAGTCAGGGTACATGCCTGGGTTGCAGGCCAGTTCCCCAGTAGGGGGGCGCAAGAGGCAACCACGCATTGATGTTTCTCTCCCTCTCTTTTCGTACCTTTCCCTCTCTCTAAAAATAAGTAACTAAAAATGTAAAAAGAAAAGAATGAATGAGAGTAGTAAGAGTCTGCATTTTGAACTGACTACACCTTATTTATTATTTCACGTGACAAACCACCTGATGATAAAAAGTTGATCATTCTAGAATTTGGCCAGTGAAATAATCTGGACATATAGAGAAACAATGAGAGCCTGAAAATATTCACTAAATGCATTAAAGGGTGAAAATATTTCCAATCACACAGTTCTTTGTCCAGAAGCTGAAATGACTTACCCAAAGTTGCTCATATGAAGTAAGCTGGCAAAATTCAGTCTATGAGTAGGTGTTAAGTGAGTTTTAAGTATTACCGAATAATAACTATAAAATTATCAAAGATTAAGAAAACATGATATACGTAAATCACTGGTTAATAAATTATTGGGCTCTATCTGAATAATATAAACAATATTGGCTAGTTAAAATTCTGGAAACATTCAAATTAGATGGGACTGGTCCCCAGCATAAGGACTGCATAGGTGAGACTTACATCAGTAGTTAGAAGTAGCTCAGGTAAGTTTTCACATTTTTCACACTGCTGATAAATTTTATCTAATGAATCACTGTAACTTCATCATATTGGGTCTTAAAAATCTTTCTATTCTCCAAAGTCTTATATGTGAAGAAAGAACTCAGTAAACTTCTACCCAGCTACCCATGACCAATCACTGTGACTGGTTTGAAACTGTAATCTTGAAAGACAATGATTTATTTTTATATCTCTTGAGGTGTTAAACAAAAGACACCAAAAAAGTGTGAATTCTAGCCAATATGGAAAATTTACTTTTTAATATATTTTGTTCTTTAATGTTATAGCATATTTTTGGCATGTAGTTTTCAGTTGAAAAAGATGTTACATGGGAAAATATTTCCTCTCTAGTTTCATAATGGGCTGGAACAGGTGTTGAAGAAATATGCTAAATGAGTGTGATTTAGTATAGATACATTTTATGCTTAAACTAAGATGATTGCAACTGTAATCTGTTCTAAGCAGAAGGAAACCATGATTTATATAAACAAAAGGAAACAGTAATCTAAGCAGGACACAATCGAGCAAAAACTTATCCCCCAAATTCAGTGAACATAAACTATTTTCTTAACATAGTGGAGAAAGATAAAGAAAATATATGTAATTATAATTCTACATTGTTGACGGCAAAGTGGTGTTTTCAGTAATATTTCAGTACTAAGAATAAACTTACTACATAATATACAGTTTAAGAAGAAACTGTATATTTTAGTGCTTCCAAAGGCATTGTAAGAATATGCCTAAATAAATAAAATTTAAAAGATATTCAAAAGAAAAATACTAAAAGTAAAAAAACACAACTTTTTGCCAATTATAATTAGAGCAGAATGAAACTTGGCAGCTTCATCTGGGATGGTTCAGAAGAGGAGGTCAATGAACTAGAATGAACCTAGTCCCGGAATGACAGGTCAGAGAGTGTTTTTACTTAATTAAACCCATGGAGGGAAGTCCTCTTCAGGTTTATGTGAAGGATATAGAGAAGAGAAGACGAAAAGTGTAAGGATGTCTTTCTTCACTGTGCTTGTGTGTGAAAGACTGCTTTAGATCCATTGCATGCAAGATATCCCACTTCCGCACCCCCAGGCACATACTCCTACTGGAGGCCAGATATGGAGAGAATCTGGCAGAAGGCAATGCTTGAGACTGTTTCTGTTACCTTGATACATATTTTTTGCATTACTTATAAAGCACCAGTTTTAGCTGTGGTAGCACACAGCCCACCCACTGAGGCAGTGTTCATTTTGTGACTAAGCATATGCCCGATTCTTGAAGCAAATGTGAGAAGAGGTAAAAAAAAATAAGGCTCCACACTTGGGAAACAAAGAATTCTTAAATGTTGAATGACAAAATTTAGGTCTTTCAATATTAGAAGTTAAAACCTATCTCTACATGACACTCAAAGATGAATGCTACATGGTTATTTCACTTTTTCACTGATTCTGTCATTTCATTTGTTTATACATGCATACAGTTAATTTTACTGTCCACCTCCTAAACTCTGGACATGCATTAATCAATTAAGTGATGAAAAGAAAGTTCCTGTTCTCATGGATTTTATATCTGTGGAAGGCCTGCCATTCAAAAACCATGTTTCACGTCAACCTTAGGTTATGTCATGAGCAAGTATTTCACGATATAGTCTTTCCTATCAGTCACCCCTCAACCCACCCCCCAACCCTTTGGGTCATCTGACCCAAGTCTTAAGAACTGAAAGCACTGGGCTACATCTATGGTCACCAGCCCTACAGGCAACGCTGGCACCAAGGAATAGCAGTGAGTCAACACAGGTGACTGGGCTATTCACTCAGCTACTATTAATACAAATTCAATCCAAATCTGTAATAACCTAATAGCACTAATAATCACGCAGAAACAATCAGCAATAACATCACACGAGAAAACTTGGGGATAACAAACCCAAGTCTCAAGAGTCCAGATCCGAGTCCAGGTCCAGGAGGCAGCCAGTCAGCATCTTGCATGGCAGAGCCTGTGGCAACTTCAGAGTCAGCTAGAGCAGGGTCCACCGAAGCAGAGTGTGCCGTTCTTTCCCTCTTGTCTGTCTCAGCTGTCCGTTCTAAGGCCTTCACTGTTGTATTCGATATGATGTAATGCTGCATTACCCTTTGATCAACACATGTCTTGTGCCACCTAGATTAACACATGCCGATTACGTAGCTCTACTGCGCGTGCCTAACGGTGTGGTGTTACCCCTCAGCTAATCACATGCTGCCTACCCTGTTGCAGTGCACATGCTCTAGGGGTTGCTCTATCCCACTGAGTCCTTGCTCCACTGCGCCTGCTCTAAACATGACTATTTCGTTGACAAGACTGATACCATCAAAGTTCAGTCCTGTTCTCTAAAAGTTAGGATATCTCAGGTCCTGTGAACAGACATTAAATCTTTGGAATCCAGGCATTAGTGACCATCTGGTGGGAGAATTTAGGATCAAGTTGCAGATTGAGTTGTATGATGAGGCCACATGGGTGGTTACAGTATAAAGGCTAGAATGAGGACACTGGGTCCTCCTTTGGCCTGGTGAAACTGGCTACAGGACGGGTAAAGTGGGCACTGGTTAGCCATACCTCCTGTATCATCTGATTTATTCTTTGCCTGCATAATTAGGTTGAATCTCTTACCCATGATTACTAAATACACATGACTGTTACAGCTGTCCTTCCAAACTTCACAGTCCTACTGAGTCACCTGTACTGGAACTGGTATTTTGAATATCAGTTGATATTATCTAATCTGGAAGATGCGCAGAAAAGAAGCAGATAAATAAAACGAGAAAATAATCACCAACCATTAAAAGTATTAAAAGAAGAACACAAATAAGTTAATGGTAGGGAGAGCAAAGGCAGGGAATTAATTTAGTTAGAGTAAGCAGATGGTTCTCTCAGAAAAGGTAACATTGAAACTAACAATGATGATAATAAACCTGACATTTGAAACGCTATTAAGATTATTCCATGTAGACAAAACAGCTAGAGAAAATTACCTAAAGCAGAGAAGAGTTCATTAGTCATAGAGATAAGAAATAAGCTAGTGTAGCAGGGAGTATGGAGCCAAAAAAGGTAGTGTAAGATGTTAAAACATAGGCAGGGGACAAAATTACACAAAGCCTTGTAGGCTGTGATGACATAAATCATAGAATGCATTCAGTTTATCTGCCAGTTCTTTATTTTTATTTTTTTTTATTTTAATTGTTGTTCAAGTACAGTTTTCTGCCTTTTACCCCCATCCCAGACCACCCCCCAGCCCTCTCCACCTCCCTCCCATTTCCACCCCCCTGTGTTATTGTCCATGCATCCTTCATAATTGTTCCTGTAAACACTTCACCGTTGTTTATAACTATTCAGATGGAGAACAATGACTGAACTTCCAAAGAATAAAACGAGTAAAGCCAAACCATGTGAATTAGACTTTGTAAAAATTAAGATGTGTGCTAAATATGTAAATGGCAGCTAGGAGGCTGTAATTACCCTCCTGAGAACTGCCCTCATTATGACACAGATGTGAGGAGGGTTAGTGAATCCTCTGAAGCTTTTTATTAAGAAAAAAATACAGGTTTATGTTAACAACTTGGTGATTCGATTATAAACGATTATAATAAAAATGTTGGTTTTCATTCAAATTTACTAATGTTTTTCTGGATCATGAGAGAAACTTAGATAAAAATTAATTGTGTTTCCAACATTAGTAATAATGCATAAAAATACTACATTTGGCTTCTGGACATTCTTTTACTCTTCATGGAATTATTTTTAAAATGGAGTCCATAGGTGGAAAATGGTGTTGCCTGTAAAGGCCAGCTATCACACTTGAACATTTTTCTGTTAGACTACTCAAAAAACAAAACAAAAAAAAAACTGGAGTAAACTACAGGAGTCAGCATTTGTTGGTACAGAAACAATTAAAATATGCCTATGAGCTCAACGCTGTCACAGAAAGTTTGTGAGACAACTGGAAGATGGTTTAATACCAAAAATTTAGCACCAACACTTGTGGCCTGAATTAAAGCAAAGAAGAAGATTCTCAACTAGTAAAACTAAGGATATGCTCTAGTTTGGGCTTTTCATTGGAAAATAGGCAGATAAAAAAGACATTGAATTATATTTGTGAGCCCTTACTATTCTATGAGAAGAATCCTTGTTTTATGAAATGTCAGCACTCTGTATGGAATCCAACCCACTAGAAGTCATGTTCGTGATTAACCACCTCTTAGATTATCTGTAAACCATCCTTTATAGCTAGCTACATGCTCTTCAAGCTTACTGTCCTTGCAATCAGTTAGCTGATAGGAAAGAAAGATTAATTTTAATGTTTGCCTGAGGCGAACAATTCAGAAGGCATTACTCCTATTAAAATACTAAGTATCCCTAAACCAATTATGAAATATAAATGATTTCTGGATTATCTCAAACCAAAAACTTGTTATAGATCTTGACTTAACCACAGGATCTCCTCATGTAAAAATAACTTGTCAAAAGAATTGTTTACTTTTTTAAATTTTATTGGACCACCGTATTTCTGAGATATGATTGAACCATTAATAATTACAACAAGTGTAGTTTTATCTGAGTTCCCATGAAAGGACAGAATAAATACATTCTTACTGATGTTTTCTAGCACTATTTAAGTTTCAAGTTTGTTCAGTTGGTTGGTTTGTTATGTGTTTGTTTACTGACCAATGCATTAAGACAGATTGAACTGACTAAAAATTCTTGGGATATAATTGCATGTAGGCTACCATATCAAATAATTTAGATGTTGTTGGACCCAGACAAAAAAAAATCCCTTCAGTTTATTTACACAAAGAGATTATATTAAAGGCCAAAATCAAAAGATAAAAGTCTCTCAAAACTTCAAAGAAAATTATATTTCTCAAACTAAAATCTATTAGATCCAGCACAATGTATAAACTAAAAGTTATCTTTCAGGCATGTAGGAATTACCTAATATTATATTTGTGTCTACAATCCCAAAGTGAGTTTCTGCTCTTCCAAGACATTCTAATTATTATTTTTAAAAAGTCTTCAAATAGTTTTAATGTAAAAATATCCAGAAATGCCTGCTTATGGTGCTTTATTGATTTATTTAGTATTTAAAAAAGAATACCTTAGTTATCTTTATTTTCCTTTAAATATTCAGTTTTTGTTTAGATTTTGGATTAAATTTAACCTATATTGAAGGCAGTATAATCATCCTAAGAAAACAAAATCTGTAGGACTCCAATCACCCAATTTACCAGATTATTATACAATTTAATGGAAAAATGACTTGTTTTTAGGGAGGCTGTTGGCAAAAGATCAGCATTACTAAAGCTGTATGGACCCTTCATTGGGCATGGAGAATGCTCAGATACCATAATTTCTTAAAAAAAAAAAGAATGAATTTTCTTCAAGGTGTGGATAGAAAGAAACTTCTAAAGCAAAGAAAAGCTTCACATGTAGAACCCTTAAGTTTATTTTTTTAATGAAGAATGCAATATCATGTAATATAAGAAGAGAGAAATGGGGGCAAGATTTTTATAAAGGTTAACATCTTAAGATTTGACATGAAATTGCTCATTGTTTGTAAATGTAATGGGGAATAGATTGGCATGTGAGGAGTTACATACACAACAGAAACCATCCATCCAGGCCTGTAACACGGGCCAAGGCCAGATACATAGTTTCAGCCACTGAGGAGAAGCATGGCTTTATATTTTCTTCTTTTGTTAAACATAATAAAGTATTTCAACCTGAAATTACAGAGTGAAATATCCTGCTATATATTATGGAACATATTCACAAGAATAATTTCAAGTGCAAAAAATGATGTTTCTATGTTAATAATTTCTGTGCATTGCAAAGGAGTGTGAATTTTTCTCTAATATTTATTGAACATCAGCTAGAATCCCTTCCTAGAAGGCAATTTCTCTGACCATCTTGTCCTCTGATGTACCTGGAAAAAGGTCTCGTATTAGGTGTTTGATATACTTGTTTTTTTTTATGAAGAGAGAGAAGATCATAGAAGTGTGTAGTTTAATTTTCTCAATATGCAATATGAATCCTAAGTCAAAATCTCTTTCTAGACTTTGACTTGGCTACTACCTCTCACAGTTAAGAGAGTGCAGTAATGGTTAACAATTCAAGCTCTAGAATCGGAGAAAATCTATGGGTCATTTCTGGCTTAATTATTTACTAGTTTAAAAAAAAAACATGGCAAAATGCTTGACCTTACAAACCAATATTTTTTAGAAAGTGTATAAAATAACACATCATCTTATACACTGTGTAAGATAATAACACTATCTTACACGATGACTGTTAATAGCCAACAGAGTAAGACACATGACCTTAGTAATGTACCCCACCCATACTAAGTGCTCAGTGAATGATCTATTTTAATAAATAAACCAACAAGTATTAACAACAACAACAATTTCATGTCTATTCTCTGCTTTCTACATCATTTACAGTAGTTTGTGGTTTTCACACCTAAAGAGAGTTTTGGTTTTTTTTTTTTAGGTCTTAACATGTTATAAACCTACTTCTATACACATGTGGCAGTTAGCAAATAGTACACAATCAACATATAATGATTGTCAGATATCTTCTAGAAAACCAAACGCTTTACTTATTAATGTCTTTTAAAAAGCAATCAGTACAAGCAATAATTAAGATATAAAATCAATCCACTTGACTATGGCTTTCTTTCCATACTAGCTTACAATGTAGTGTTGTTGTTCAGGCACACTACAACACCTTCGATTTGTTTTATAAGACTTTTGAATTTTTTCTTTAAACTGCCATGAGTGCAAATTATTCAACACTTATTAGGTGATATCTGCAACAAATAACACTAAGTGGCTTCCAAAAATGAGTATTTCTTTTCACGTTACCAGACAGTAGATAGGGAACCACAGCTACAGTTGGTTCTGCTCCAGGATTACAATTCATTTGGTGACTGTCTTCTCTATTCCAGGCTTCCAGGCTAAAGTAGTAACCCTTTGTGACATGTCCGGTTTTGTGTCAGAGGGTAAGGGCCAAAAGAGTTGGGAGAAAACTATAGATTGCTCTTAAATCTTCTCACAGGTGGCCACTGAGTGAAATACATACCTATGTATCACATAACCAAGCACAAAGTCAGGGGGGCAGAAATTTATTTTCTTCCCACACATGTTATATAACAATGGGCAGGGTCCTATAACCACTTTTTATCAGAGGAGAGAGTGATAGAACAGTGCTAAATGTGTTTAATGGAAGTCAAGATTCAAATCAAGTTCTACTACCTATCAATTTAATCGCAGTGAAATAAAAATCAAGTACATATTTCCTTGAGAAGGCAGGGGAAATATTCAAAAACATTTTTTGAATGAAGATACATAATAAATACTTAATTTCTTTATCCATGTTACTTGAAAGTGTGTCTGATAGAAGAATCTGTAAATCTCCATGATTTCTTAATGAGAATAGATGAAGGGGGCATTAAGCGCACATGAAAACGAAGCTACAGGGCATAACCAATTCATTTGGTCTTTCTGATGAGACCTTTCTTTATAAATAAAGGGAAATGGTTTTTAAAAAGAAGATAAAAACCAATCAAATATAAAGCCATATTCAAACCAAATCAAAGAGGCTAATCTCTCAGGAAGGACAGTGGACTGATACACTGGGAAGATGAATCAAACAACAGCCAAAGCTGAGAGCCAACCCTGAGACTTGACAATCAATGAATCACTGGACACTTAATCAGTCTGTGTCCTTAGAACATCATGATCTAAAGGGAAATCGATAACACTCAATTATATTATGATCTTGCTAAAATGGTGAATAATGAGTGAAGACCAGACAGTCAAAAAATGTCTGCTATATTGCTTTGGGCAATAAAATGTAGGGAGTCCAAGGAGGCAATCATGGGGTTTAAAATGCAGGACGTATGGCCAATCTGTGAAAGTTAATATGTCTAATGTAGAAAGGATCTCTGACCTGAAAGACTGAGCTATGAACTACAGGTTACTTTGCTGATGGGGATAAATAGACCAGAGACATCCCTCCTCATCCTCAAAAAAAAAAAA
>PVKM010012150.1:0-32095 GCA_004027735.1 Carollia perspicillata | reverse complement strand
GAGATCGGCCTGGTTGGCTGGGTCTAATTGGTCATCATGATTACTAGAGGCACCAAGGCCTTTTAATTGATCATTACAGGGAAGGTTAGGGGGTTTTTCAGGTTCTTCCTCTATGTTAACAAAGACCGAAGAGCAAACTGAAGGAGCCCTTGAAGGAGGGCGGAATTGATTTTTTAGAACTTCTCATCCCTCTTTACAGAGGCTCTGGACATCTGGAGAATGTCCATGAGTGGTTAAGATCTCTTTTGTAAGGTTAAAGTAACTGAAGGCAGTGAGAGGAACGGTCTGAGGGCCAAAGACATGATAGTAGTAATTAAGGCAATCCCCGACGTGGTTCCAACACTGAGGGTTAATTGTACCCTCTTGGGGAAACCAAGGGCATGTTTTAAAAATAAAATTAAAAAATAAAACTAAATCTTTTTTCTTAACTCGGGTTCCTAGCACCTTGAGAGCTTGTTTTAATCGACTAACAAATATCTCATTATTTAAACATGCTTGTCCATTGATTGGGCCTTACCTGGCTGAGTTCGCATGGAGGGAGGGGCTCCTGGATCTGTCTCGCGGTTGAGTAGTCGCGGTGATCCCTGCGGGGAAGTGACTGGGGACGGCGCTTTGCTCCACGGCTATCTGGAACCCATGTTGGGCGCCAATTGCTCTGGCCAGCAGAGCGATCAATGGGGCTCAACCACCTGTCTGAAGCAAATGAGTGAGGGGGACAAGAGGCGCAAAGAATGGCAGCAAGACAATAAGTTCTGATCAGGCTGCAAAATTTTATTTTCGGGCAAAGACTTATAAAAGGGGGGAAAGGGGAAGCGTATCGCTACTTGATTGGTGAGGGGTACACAAAGGAGCGCTTCTTGATAGGTTACTGCGCACATGCCAGGGTACGTCTTATACTCTGATTGGTAGCCTGTGTTCGTACTCTGTGCATGCTCTTGGCAGGGGCTGGGCTAGCCATAACTGGCAACAACAGGAAGACCAACTGCTGTGTCTTGCAGCTTCTGAGGAGCATAAACCCCCCGAGCTGATTGCATTAGCCGAAAAGGCCAGATTCTGCCCAGACCAGGTTCCTGACAATAACTCTGTTGCTAGTTGGCAACAAAACCTTCTGTTTTGTTGTTCAGTGAACATTCTGTTGTTCTTAAATGAATAGGGGATGGAGGGAGTAAGTGTGCTGATATCAAGAATTGCTTATTATATCAACTCCATTTCAACAAAATACAATTATATATGACATGCACAGCACCTTTTGGAAATGATTTTAATCATGTGTTTCCAAATACATCAGCTTAATGGACTTCATTGATCATAAATAGTGTGAAATTCAAATTTTAATTGGAAATCATTGTTGAAATTGCACTTTTGCACAATCAAAATGTCCATTACCTGAACAAATAGAACACTGCCAAATAGGCAGATAGTGAAGTGAAAAAGAAGAGGAAGGAAGGAAGTGAAAGAAAAAAAATGCCTCTCAGTATGGTGTAATAGGTGTTGTCTTTGAAGTCTATTCTTTGATCAAAGAGAAAAAGAACTCAATGGATCAAAATGTATCATTCTAATCAAAAGACTTTGGAGGATTTTATGTATGAATAATCCCTTAGGATCCTGTCTTAGTATGCTGATATTTAGGACAATGATATTATGGAGGTCCAAATACACAGGGAAATTCTCATCATCAGGAGAGAACTTTGATCCCAAACCTGTAGAAAAAGTATCACCCTCATTGTCATTATGAAAGGTCAACAAGGAGATAAGAATCCAAGACTTTGGTAGAAGCCTCAAGTATGGAACCTGAAATGATAATGAATTACCAGCTTTCCTGTGTTTGTTTCTATGTATTAGGTAGAGCTGCTTTGACTCCCTGTCTTGGTACTGTTGCCTAATATAGTAGGTGTCCTGTAGAGTCTAGTGGCACAGTCTTTTCTATCACCCAAGCTGGGTATTGGAGGTGCACCCTTCATATGGGCTGATACACCCTTCTCTTACAGTTGAGCCTTTGTTGCTGTTGGCAGATTACTGGGAAGGATTTAACCAGTCCACTCAAGTGCAAGGACTGGCTGTGACCACTGACCACCAATGTCTGCCCTCCTTGGAGAATCAGCTGTGCAGCGGCAGGGTGGTGGTGCTCCAGTATGGTCTGTAGCTATCACTGGGGTTTCTCAGGTGGTGCAGGCTATGGTCAGTCCCCACATATGTTTTGTTTGGAGCCACACTGTCTGAGCTATAAAGCAGTCTGTAATGACAGTTATTTGTGCTGGGCTTGGAGATTCCCAGGTGAAGCCAAGCTGTGAATCTAAGCTGAATGCTGCTAGTGCTGTGCCTGGGGCCACTTAGTAAGAGGTATGGGGCTGCTATTGCTTGTTCTAAAGGATTTAGGAAGTTGTGAAGCATGAGCCAAGATTACCGATTCATATGGAAAAACCACTGTTATTAACAGCTGCAAATTGTGTAGGGTGGAGCCTCAGGGGATCTCTAGGGCAGGGTAAATGGTATTAGCCACATTGATGGAGTCTCAGATGTAACTCCTGCTTGCAGCCTACAGGCTTTATGGTTCTGTTGGGGGAGGGTTCAGTGACAGTTAAGAGACAAAAAAAACATGGCCCAAATGAAAGAACAGTTCAAAACTCCAGAAAAAGAATTAAACAAAATGGAAATAGGCAATCTATGAGATGAAGAGTTCAAAACACTGGCTATAAGGAATCTCAAGGAACTTAGTGAAGAACTAAACAGCATAAAAAAGATACACTAATTGAAATGTAGGATACACTAATTGAAATAACAATTTTCAGGGAAACAACAGTAGAGCGGATGAAGCTGAGAAGCAAATATATGATTTGGAACAAAAGGAAGAGATAAACAACCAATCAGAACAACAAGGAAAAAAAGAATTTAAAAAAATGAGGTTAGTGTAAGCAGCCTCTGGGACGAGCATTCTAACTGTTGCATCAGGGGGTGCCAGAAGAACAGAAAGAACAAGAAATTGAAAATCTATTTGAAAAAATAATGAAAGAAAACTTCCCTAATTTGGTGAAGGAAATAGACATATGAGTCCAGGAAGCACAGAGAGTCCCAAACAAGATGCATGCAAAGAGGCCCACTCCAAGACACATCATATTTATATGCCAAAAGTTAAAGATAAAAAGGGAACCTTAAAAGCAGAAAAAGAAAAGGAGCTACTGTAGGGTATGTGGAGGCAGTCTGGCTTCCTCACCCAGGTGTCTGGGTATCTAAGAGGAGTAGGATTCCCATAGCCTTTGAGGGGCCTGATAACCAGTGTTCTCATAGCCTTGAGACTGGGTCCATTAAACTGTTACCATAACATGAAGTGGGCTCACATGTGCAGAATTATGTTATGTTATATAATTTCTGACATCTTGCTCACTTGGAATATTTTTCCTTCTTCATGAATACCATGAACCTGCCTGGCCTTGAAGGGTGGCAACACAGCTACCTACCTGAGAGTTCCCATAAGACTGTCAGTTGATTTTTTTTCAAAAGAAACTTTGCAGGATCAAAAGGATTGGTAAGAAACATTCGACATCATTAAAAACAGGCACCTACAGCCAAGATTGCTCTACTCAGCAAAGCTATCATTTAGTAGAAGGGCAGATAAAGAGCTTCCCAGACAAAAAAAAAAAACCAAAAAACCTAAGCTAAAGAAATTCATCATCACCAAACTATTATTATATGAAATGTTGAAGGGACTTATATAGAAAAAGATCAAAGCTGTGAACAATTAAATGGCAATAAATACATATCCATCAACAATTGAATCTAAAAAATTAAGCAGAGAGAGAAGATGGAGGCCAAGTAGGTGGAAGCTGTGTCCACTTGCTCTTGCCTTAACTCAGATTCTTGGCTGATTTTCAAAAAAATAAACTGGATATTCAATTGACTTTTAGCTGATATGAAGTTTGGATGCCAAGGAGTACACAAGATGCTTCACTACAGGTGGTAAGGAGATTTTATAAGTTGAAGGGGAAATACCACATGCAGGGCACCTGTAGCCATGGAGAGCCTAATGAGAAATTACAACTTTGTGGCTCCCTCCCCTACCAGGACATAGAAGCCCCATACCCAAGCTAGGAGTGACTTGGATACATGAAGTCGGGGATATCCAGGCCACACACAGGAAACAGCATACCCATAGCTGAAGTGGCAAATGCTAACCAGGACAGTGCCAGAGAGAGCTATCTTCACCTGGGTCAGGCAGAGGCAAACCCTGGCCAAACTTGATGGTGAAAGACTTTTGGCTTTTTGGAGAGGTGGTGTGTGGAAAGCCAGACAGTGGCTCAGTGCTGTAGTTGGACTGCCCTGAGGGACTTTTTAAAAGGGAAGCTGAGGTGTGCTGGGCAGGGACCCTACCCTGTGCACAGCTGTCCTGCCAGCAAGGGAAAGAATTGATGGTGCAGTTTGCTCCCACTGAATGCAGCTGAGCAGTGAAATCCGGAAAGGCTCACAGCAAGGGGAGATTTCAGCTGCAGCACTGTGCAGCTGGCAGGCCAGAGGCTGTGCAGAGTGAAGAGTTCATGACTGTGTCTGCTGTGACAGCCGTCAGCAGCAAACTGGTCAGGTGAGAGTTGACCACCTGATATTATTTACAGCCAGACAGAGACCCCTTCCCCTGCAGATATCAAATCTCTAGGAAGAAAAGAATGCCCACAGCCCCCACCTCCTGCAGGATCACAAGCACCACCAAGGAAGCTCTGCAAAACAGGAGGGTCAGGCGTAAGAAACCCCTTCAGTGTGCACATCCACAAGAGGAAGACAGAAAGAAAAACACCCAAAGGGCCCATTTTGAACTCCTCTCAGGGAGAAAAAAAATACACTGGATCCTAGAGCCATATTCCACTAAGGCCAACAAGGTAGAATGATCAGAAACCAGTGCAGCAAGGGGAAATTAGGGCCGCGTCCAACCTTGGCTTGTACACACAGCTGCCATCAACACCAAGCAGGAAAGACCAGACCCTCTTACACAAATTGGCCCCTCCCTTGAAATGGACAACTAATTCATCAGAAAAACTATAATTTATTGGAAATAAGCTGGGACAGACAAAGATGGGTGGTATAGGGGTGGGAGGAACACACCCAGAAATTTCCCAGAAGGCTAAACAATGTCTCCCAGGGGAGACCTTGGGGTTCCACCCCACCTATCCCAACAGAAGCTCCATCTAGAGAAGGTTGAATGTGAAACAGGTGGTGCTGCCAGAAGTTGGACAACCCACCATGGGACCTTCAGCTGATAAAAATCCAGAGGCAGATCCAGAAAGAAAAGACAGAGGAAGATGGTGGCAATGTAGGTAGGAGATGAACCCACTTACTCATGCACCCAACTGGGACACCTAGCCGATCTTCCAAATAACATATCGAACAGCCAACAGAATCCCAGCTGATACGAAGTTTGGAAGCCAAAGTGTGCAGAGGATGCTTTAAATCAATCACTAAGGAGATTTTGTAGACCAATGGGAGGGTCCTTGGGCCTTGCACTGGAGACTGCAGCTGCTGCAGGGACATTGGAGGAGAGTCAGGTCAGTGATAACAATTTATCAGCTCCCTCCCCTCCCAGAGCAAAGAAGTACCAGACCCATGCCATGTAAACACAGCTAGCGGTACACCCTGGCTGGGGTGGCAGTCGCTGGCTGGGTCAGTACCAGACTAATTAGGAAGCCAAGTGACACCTAGAGCTGGGAAAAGAGATGGGCCATGACTGGCCATGACCCAGATAGACTCTGGACTGTTCAGAGAGTTGGTCTGCGTGGAAAACTGGGTGCTTGTTAGGAGAGGCAGCCGACACCCAAGAAGACTTTTTTCAAAAGAGGAACTGAGCTTCCATGCAAGAATTGCATGCACACAGGGACCTCACGTGTGTAGCAGTCATGCCAACAAAGAGGGAGGAGTGTGGGCATGATTTGCTCCCACTAAGGGTGCCTTACTCATGGTTTGGTAAAAGGGGGGCAGCATGGGCTTGGAGAATCAGTGGTGCCCAGAGAGGCTTTTTTCAATAGGGGAACTGAGACCCTGTGCAGGTACATCATGCTTATGCAACTGCCAAGCCAAAGAAGAGGGAGGAGAGTGGGCACCATTTGTTCACTCTCAGGACACCTCATGGACTAATCAAAGGGTTGCAAGTCAAGGTGGGTTATAGGCACTGACCTGGCTCATATGTGCAGAGTGGACAGTGTGGGCTGCACAGCGCTCTGAGGGCATGGACTGGAAACCAAGCACCTGTGAATACTATAGCCCTGACTGAGCCCCCATCCTTTCAGAACCATAGAAAAGGGAAAAATTGGAGCCCAGTCCCCTTCTACCTGCAGGATCCAGGAAGACTTGAAAAACAGGCTTGGGTGGTATAAAATCAGCTGGTTTTTTTTTTTTTTTTCAAGAGTAAGATAATAAGACCGGAATCTGTGAGAAAAATGGAGACAGCTCCAGAAAGAAGTCAGAAGGTGAACACCAACAGCTGAGACAAATTTCATTTCACTGCCCTTCAGAATTTGCATGTTTTTTTTTATTTCACTTCTTTCCTTTTATTTAGTTTTCTGTTTTGTTTCTTTGTTTTTATTGTTTGATTTTTTATTCTCCCTTTCATATAGCATTCTAATTGTTCTTCTTTCACTTCACTAATATTCCAAATAACACACTACTCTTGGTCTTTTACTTTCTATTCTTATTTATCAGATTATATATTTCTTATCATACTGTTGTTATTCCAAATCCCACACAGCACCCTTCCCTGTATTTAACCCATTTCACCATCTTCCTGAGTTTTATTACTGTTGTAGTTAACTTTATTTTCTCACACACTACTCCAAGTTTCTAACCCTTACTCTCACTATTTCTCCTCAATCTCAACATGCATAACTGCTCTTCTTTCTTAAGTCAGCTCACATTCTTCTCCCCTATTAATAAGAGTCTTATTTCTTTTTCACCTTTCAGAAACTGGCTAGTTGGGTTAAATATCACAGTTATTGCTATACTTCTCCAAAATAACTCCTATTTTTTCACTATTCACAAACTTTAAATCACATAGAGTACTCTCCTGGTATCTTACCCCATTTGGCCTTCACCCTACCCCTGATCAGTTGAGTGAGGAATTTTATTTCACTGTTTCTCTTTCCCTTTTTCTCTTTCCCCCCTCTCTTAACCTGGGCTATACTCCTTACCCTTATTAGTTTGCTTCCCTCAGCCTCTCAAAATCATTTTTCTTTACTTTAGATATCTCATATTCCCTTTTCACATTTCTACAATACTCTTATACCCATTCCACCTTTCTTAAATTTCATTCAGTTGTCATTGCTATTGACCCTCCTGTGGTTTTTCTGCAATTGTGCTCCTGTTGGTTCAGAACTTTTTACATTTTACTTCAAACCTCATAGTATACTCTTGCCTCTTACCACATTGTGCCCACTGTCCTTTCATGTTTTATTTACATTGTAATTGTTTCTCTCTTCCTTTCTTTGCCTTGGTTCTATCACAATTCTTATAAATTCTCCTCCCTCTTACACATCATATTTTCCCCTCTTTTAGTCACCTCATATTCCTGTTGTCATATCTTGTAATATCCACAATCTCTCTTCACCTTTATTAATCTTAGTTCAATGAGGTTGAGACTGATGATGTGGTTGGGGGGGATTCTTTTTGCTAGTGTACGTATGATTTTCTGGTAACCCTGCTTTGTTAACCAACACCTGCACAACAGCATAAAGACAATATGGAAGTTGTGTATAACAGTAAACTTATTGGAGGGGAGAACAAATCAACAAAGAAGCTGCTGATAGGTAAAAGCCAAGTACAACAAGAGAGGCCACACCACTGAGTCCCATGGAACACCTATGACAGAAGCTCACCTTATGAAGACAACAGGCAAAGCAGAGCATCCGGAATCACAGAAGCGAACAAAAAGAGTCACCTAAAATGAGGAGACAAAGAAAGAACTCACAATTGAAATGAGTGGAAGATTCCCCAGTAAAAGAGCTAAATGAAATGGAGGCAAGCAAATTATCAGATATAGAATAACAAAGAATGGTTAAAAGAATGCTCAAGGAACTCAGTGAAAACTACAAAGAACTCAGTGTGAACTACTACAGTATGAAAATGAAATGGAAACTATAAGCAAGAAGGAGGAAGAAATGAAGAATACAATATCTGAAATAAATTATACACTAAAAGGAGTTACAAGCAGGCTGGATAAAGCAGACAACTGAATGAATGAGCTCTAAGACAAGGTAGAAAGAAATATCCACATAGAGCAGCTGCATGAAAAAAAACTAAAAAAATATGAAGACAGATGAACAGAACTGCAGAACAACATGAAACACAACAACATAGAATCATAGGAATGCCAGAAGGAGAAGAAAAGGAGCAAGGGATAGCAACTCTGTTAGGAAAAATACAGACAGAAAGTTCCTTAACGTAGAGAGGGGAAAAGCCATACAAGTTCAGGAAGCACAGAGGATCCCAATCAAGATGAAACCAAACAGGCCCACTCCAGGAACATCCTAGTGAAACTACCAAATTTAAAGACAAAGAGATAATATAAAGGCAGCAAGGCTTAAACATGAAGTAACATACAAGGGAGCTCAGATAAGGCTAGTAGCTGATTTCTCAACAGAAACACTATAAGAAAATGGTAAGAGATATTCCAAATAATGAAAATTGAAGGCCAGCAACCAAGACTACTCTATCCAGCAAGGCTCTTAATTAAAATGGAAGACCAAATAAGGAGTTTCCCAGACAAAAGAAGGCTGCAAGAATACACCTCCACCAAACCAGCACTGCAAGATATGCTTAAGGTACTGTTGTAAGAAGATGGGGAGGGAGGGAGGGAGGGAGGGAGAGAGAGAGGGGGGGGAACAAAGGTATAAAGAGGGAAAATGAATAGGAACCTATCAATAATAACCTCAAATGTTAATGGATTAAATGTTCCAATCAAAAGACATAGGGTAGCTGAATGGATAAGAAAACAACTTGCATATATGTTTTGTACAAGACACCCACCTCATAGCAAAAGACCTACACAGACTGAGAGTGAAGGGTTGGCAAAATATTCTAAGCAAATAGACAGGAAAGAAAACCTGGGGTAGAAATACTTATATCAGAAAAAAATAGACTTCAAAACAAAGGCTATAAAAAGAGGCACAGGAGGATACTTCATGAATGGCAGAATTAACCAAAAAGACATAAATATTATAAACATATATACACCAAACATAAGACCACCCAAATATATAAGGAAAATCTTGGAGGACTATAAGAAAGATATAGACAGCAACACACTTATACTAGGGGAATTTAACACCCACATTAAAAAATGGATTGATCTCCCAAACAAAATATCAACAAGGATATTGCAGAATTAAACAATGCCTGAGAATAAATGGACTTACCTTAATATATATATAAACATCTTACACCCCAAAGAAGGAAAACACACATCCTTCTCAAATGCACATGAAACAGTTTAAAGATAGACCATGTGATAGGATACAAAATGAGTCTCAACAAATTCAAGAACATTGAAACCATACCAAGCATATTCTCAGACTCGTACAAGGGCCTGAAACTAGAAACCAATCTCAAAGAAAAATTTCAAAAACACTCAAATTCATGGAGATTGAATAGCATGCTATTAAACAATGAATGGGTTAATAATGAGATCAAGGAAGAAATTGAAAAGTTTCTGGAAATGGAAAAGAACACATAACAGTCCAAAATTGTTGGAACACAAAGGCAGACATGAAAGGGAAGTTCATAGCAATACAAGCCTCCATAAAAAAGATATAAATATTTAAAACAAACAACCTACCCCCATATCTAAGAGAACTGGGGGAACAATAGCAAACAAATCCCAGAGCAAGTAGAGGGAAGGAAATAACCAAGATCAGAGCACAATTGTATGATATAGAGACTAAAAGGACAACTCAAAGTATCATTAAATCCAGGAGCTGATTCTTTGAAAAGAAAAACAAAATTGACAAGCCTTTAAGCACCCTCATGGAGAAAAAAAGAGGGAGGACCCAAATAAATAAAATAAAAAATGAAAGAAGAGAGATTGCCACTGATACCACAGAAATACAAAGGATTGTAAGAAATTATTATGAACAACTATATGTGAAGAAATTTGAAAACTTGGGTGAAATGGGCAAGTTTCTTTAAAAAATATAATCTTCCAAAAGTAATTGAACAACAATAAAATAATTTAAAGAATAAATCTCTCTTTTAAAAAACTGAATAAAAAAGAAACAGAAAGTGTGAACAGACTGATAACAGCTGGTGAAATTGAAGCAGTAATAAATAAAACTGCTGGCACACAAAAGCCCTGGACCAGATGGTTACATAGGAAAATTCTAAAAACCATTTAAGGAAGAGACATCCCCTATCCTTCTCAGACTATTCCAAAAAAAACAAGAATAGGGAAGACTCCCAAACTGTTTATATGAGGCCAGCATTATGCCAATCCCAAAACAAGATAAAAAATAAAAAAGAAAGAAAACTACCAGCCAATATCGCTGATGAACATAGATGTAAAATACTTAACAAAATATTGGCAAACTGGAACCGTCTGTATATTAAAAAGATCATACAACATGATCAAGTGGGATTCATCCCAGGGGTTGAAGGATGGTACAATATTTGCAAATCAATAAATGCAACACATCACGTAAGCACAAGGAAAGAGAAAAATCACATGATCATATCAATACATGCCAAAAAGCATTTGATAAGCTACAACACAATTTTTGATAAAAAAAAAAACACTAAGAAAAGTGAGAGTAGAGGGGGCATACCTCAACATAATAAAGGCCTAATATGAGAAACCTACAGTCAACATCATCTTTAACTGGCAAAAAATAAAATTTTTCCACTAGGATCAGTAACAAGGCAAGGGTGTCCACTTTCACCACTTCTATTCAACACAGTATTAAAAGTCGTAGCCACAGCAATCAGACAAGAAAAAAAATAAAGGGCATCCAAATTGGAAAGGAGGAAACAAAACTGTCATAGTTTGCAGATGGCATGAGAGTGTATATAGGAAACCCTATGGATTCCTTCAAAAACTACTCAATCTAATAAGTTAATTTAGTAAAATAGCAGCATACAGAGTCAATATTCAGTTATCAAATGCATTTTACAAAAAAAAGAAAAATCAGAAACAGATTCAGAAAAAATCCTATTTCTTATAGCAACAAGAAATATATAATACTTATGAATAAACCTGTCCAGGTGGTAAAAGACCAGTACTCAGAAAACAACACCACACTGAAGAAAGAAATTAAGGAAGACACAAATAAATGGAAGTATATGTTGTGTTCAAGGATTGGAGAAATTAACATCATCAGAATGTCCATACTACCCAAAACAATTCTAGATACAATATAATCCCTATTGAAATACCAATGGCATATTTCACAATCTAGAATGAACATTTCAAAAATTTATATGGAACCATAAATGACCCTGAATAGCCATGGCAATTTTGAAAAAGAAGAACAAAATAGGAGGGATCACAATACTTGATATAAAAATACACCTAAGGCCACTGTAATCAAAACACTTCAGTACTGACATAAGAAGAGACATATAGTTCAATCGAGCAGAATAGAGAACCCAGAAAAAAACCCAAGTCACCATGGTCAATTAAAATTTGACAAAGAGCTCATATATATATAATGGAATAAAGATAGACTTTTCAATTAATGGTGTTGGGAGGGCTGGACTGGTACATACAAATATGAAACTAGTCCACCAACTTACACAATACACAAAAATAAACTCAAGATGGATAAAGGACTTAAATATAATTTTTGACACCATAATGTCTTAGAGGAAAATGCAGAAAGGAAAACTTCAGATATCCCACGTAACAATATTTTTACTAACATATCTAAGACTCTTTCCCTTAGCTATGTAACAGGCACACTGAGACAAAAAAATATGGCCCAAATGAAAGAACAGATCAAAGCTCCAGAAAAAAAAAAAAACACAGCTAAATGATAAGAGATAGCAACCCTATCAGCTACAGAGTTTAAAACACTGGTAATCAGGATGTTCACAGAAATGGTTGAGTATGGTCACAAAATAGAGGAAAAAGTGAAGGCTATGAAAAGTGAAATAAAGGAAAATGTGCAGGGAACCAACATTAATGGGAAGGAAACTGGGACTCGAATCAATGGTTTTGACCAGAAGGAAGAAATAAATATTTAACCACAACAGAATGAAGAAACAAGAATTCAAAAAAAAAAAAAAATGAGGAGAGGCTTAGGAATGTCCGGGACAACTTCAAATTTTCCAACATCCAAATTGTAGGGGTGCCAGAAGGAGAAGAGGAAGAACAAGAAATTGTAAATTTATTTGAAAAAATAAGGAAGAAAAAGTTCCCTAGCCTGGCAAAGGAAATTGACTCCCAGGAAGCTCAAAGATTCCCAAAGAAGCTGGACCCAAGGAAGCACACACAAAGGTACATCATAATTACATTACCCAAGATTAAAGATAAAGAGAGGACCATAAAACCATCAAGAAAAAAGGAGACAGTTACCTAAAAAGGAGTTCCCATAGGACTATCAGCTGATTTTTCTAAAGAAACCAAACCTTATAGGCAAGAAGGGGCTGGAAAGAAGTATTCAAAGTCTTGAAAAGCAAAGACCTACACCCAGGATTACTCTATTTAGCAAATCTATCTTTTAAAATGGAAGGGCAGATAAAGTGCTTCCAAGATAAGGTCAATTCAATGGAGCTCATCATCACCAAACCTTTATTATATGAAATGTTAAAGGGACTTATCTAAGAAAAAGATCAAAACCATGAAGAGAAAAATGACAACAAACTCATAACTATCAATAACTGAACCTAAAATCAAAACTAAAACAAAAACAAACTAAGCAAACTAGAACAGGAACAGAATGACAGAAATGGAGATCACATGGAGGGTTATTGGTGGGGAAGGGGGGAGGGGGGAATGAGGACGAAGATGCAGGGAAAAAGAAGAACAATTGGTAGGTACAACATAGACAGGGGGAGGTTAAGAATAGTATAGGAAATGGAGAATCCAAAGAATTTATATATACAACCTATGGACATATACTAAGGGAGGACAAACGCTGGTGAGAGGAGGGTATAGGGCAGAAGAGAATAAAGTGGAGAAAAAAACTGAGCCGAATGTAATAGCATAATCAATAAAATATACTTTAAAAAGAAATAATAAATACAATTATTTTGAGCACATGAAAATGCTTTATAACAATAAAAATTAAACCGAAGAATCCAGCCCCTTAAAATATTGAACTTGTTTCTGCCTTAAGGAATGAAAAATGTTTTCAGCAGCATAGGAGAAATCCCAATTTGTATAGCATAACATATGCATCATTGTCATAATTTTTCTAAGTAATACTAGAGCAAAGACCGGTTGGGATATGGAATTATTTTTCTGCCATAAAAACTTAACATATAGTCTTTATAACTAAATTTCAACCTGATTATTTACTTGACTGACCACATATCTTCAGGAGAGACATATATATAGTGAAGTGAGGAAGGAGGTGAACACCTGCTTAACTAGCTAGATGTCCAGAATCAGCCCTGGTGATCAATGTGGTAACAGCCAGATTCCATTTGATCCCACCTAATTATAAAATATAGTATTATTAAGTGAATGTTATTCATATAAAATTGTGTGTGGTATGCACAGTGATTTTATGTGCATCTGAGAATGCTTTCCTAAAATCATAGCAATATGCATGTTTTACATACATATATTCACATTTCAGAAAGGTCTAAAGAAACTGAAATAGAATGAAGATAGTATCTCTATTTAAAACATTTTAATATTAATATGGACAAATATGTTTCTGAAAAATTATAGCACATTTACTTTGATGGCTCTCGAGCCTGTTTTTTCCAGCCTAGACCTTTCCACACTTTTAATTCTGTATAGTTAACTGTCTACCTGCATATCTCACTCATCCTTCATATGAACATGTCTATCATGGAAATCATGCATTTCTCTATCAAAGCTTCTTTTCCTTGTGCTAGTTCCACCTGTGGTAGAAATATACACTTTTGCATTCAAGTTGAAACCACATCCTAATAATTCTACTTTCTTAGCACTTTTATTAAATGTAACCTCCCTTACCTCCTTATTGAGTTCAGTCTCTACTAATTTCTTCTACCTCTTTTCATTGTTTACAGTCTTGGCTTCCTCAAAACTCTTCTCTCTACACTGTTTCTTGAGTCATCTTTTATGGAATTTATGCATATATCTGACCTTAGTACTCCCCTAACTAAAGTACTTTATTGGGACTTTTATTTTATTTTTATTTTAAATGATATATTTTTATTTTAATTGTTGTTCAAATACACTTTTCTGCCTTTTACCCACATCCCCGCCCAAACCCCCAGTGCTTCCCGCTCCCTCCCGTTTACTCCACCCCTTTGTTATTATCCATGTGTCCTTTATACTTGTTCCTGCAAACCCTTCCCCTTTTCCCCTGAAATTCCCTCCCCTCTCCCCTCTGGTCACTGTCAGCTTGTTCTCAACTTCAGTGTCTTTGGTTATATTTTGCTTGTTTGTTTTGTTGATTAGGTTCCTGTTAAAGGTGAGATCATATGGTATTTGTCTTTCACCGCCTGGCTTATTTCACTCAGCATAATGCTTTGCAGTTCCATCCATGCTGTTGCAAAGGGTAGGAGCTCCTTCTTTCTCTCTGCCACATAGAATTCCATTGTGTAAATGTACCATAGTTTTTTGATCCATTCATTTACTGATGGGCACCTAGGTTGTTTCCAGCACTTGGCTATTGTAAATTGTGCTGCTGTGAACATTGGGGTGCATGGATTCTTTTGGATTGGTGTTTCAGGGTTCTTAGGATATAATCCTAGTAGTGGAATTGCCAGATCAAAAGGAAAATCAATTTTTAGTTTTCTGAGGAAATTCCATACTGTTTTCCACAGTGACTGCATCTGTCTGCATTCCCATCTACAGTGCACTAGGGTTCCCTTTTCTCCACAGCCTCATCAGCACTTCTTGTTTGTTGATTTGTTTATTTACTACCATGTTGCTACCAAGAAATGATACTTTATTATGACTTTTTAGATAAACATGTGTGTTTACCTGGGCCATTTCTTGAAGCCTATAAAACATGGTAGTAATTGCAACTGAGAAGGTATAAAAACACAGGAACAAAGGATGGGAGAGGAAACACGAAAGACTAGACATAACTACAAATTTTTCAGGGGGGCATAAATTTATATAACACAACAGAAAGGCTCAGAATCTAAAGGCAGAAAGTAACTTTAGAGGCAGATTTGCTAGTTTTGGCTTTGAGATAGAAACAAGAAGATTGAATAACTAGTAAGATTCCAGATTCCCTTAAGAACTCACTTTCTTTTTTTTTAGGCAACAGTTTTAGAGTAGAACATATTTTTCACATTTTAATGCCTTAAAATATATGTGATATGCATGTAAATTACAAGTATAAATATAATTTTATTACACTACATATGAAACATAATCATTTGTTAGCCTGGGCAATTGTGACTATCACTGTTGTTCTTTTGAAAGCTTTATGTGTGCCTTTCAGGCAGCTCAGTTCTCAGAAAGTAGATTTTAATTAATATATAATTGACTTTCAATGGATGTGTACAAATTGGCTTTTCAAAAATATGTTTATTGATTTTAGGGAGAAAGAGAAAAACATCAATGTGGGAGAGAAACACTGATTGGTTGCCTCCCATTCGCACCCCAAGTAGGGATTAATCCTGTAACCCAGATATGTACCCTGACCAAGAATTGAACTGCTAACCCTTTGGTTATGGGATGGCACTCCAACTGAGCCACACTGGCCAGGGTATAAATTGGCTTTTTTATTGAAGCGGGTTTACGGCATAGGGTATTTCTAGAACCTGTAACCTGAAAAATCTTAGATCTTTGTTGGTGGGGTTTTGAGATCCTATTGTATTGTAGTAGTTAGTGTTTAAGAAAGAGCAGTAGATAGAAATGATACATAAGGGATGAAGATGCAGTGATCTGGGAGAGGTCACAAACTGTGGGTAACATACAGTGTGGAATTACATAAGAAATTTACAACCTGCCTTGTATTTTGGTAGGTTGCAAAGAATGACTAGTGAAGCATGGATATAGGATACAGAAAATCCAGTCTTTCGGGAAAAGAAAGATAATAAGGTTGAGATAAAAGGTAGATAGGTTATAAAAGAGGGTGAAATTATGTTTCATGTGAGCAGGGTATGTGTTGTGATTTTGAGTTCTTTTCAATTTTCATCTCTCTATAGTGCCAACTTGGGAGGCATATTATCATGACTGAATTGGACAGCTGACCGCATACCAGAAAGTGTCATTGTATACTTTGGGACTACTGAGGATAAAAATCATAATACCTTTTTTTTGCACGAGCACCAGAGGAAATTAACCTCCAAATACAACTGAGGAATATATGCTGTTATAGATTGTTTATGGATCAGTAGAATAATGAAATATGGTGAAATAATATAAGTGGACCAAAAATGGCAAGAATACAGCCATTGAGCAAAAAATAAATTTGAGCCCTTGCTTATCAACTTTTTATTAAACCAGAGACAGTTCTATCCCAAACATGAGATTCAATATGGAAGCATGAAGGAATTAAGAAGTAAAATCTGATGAGTATTTTTTCTGAAATATTACAGCTGTCATCCCCAGGGCTTTAGTCTTGAGATCATGGTAGGTTAAGATATACATTTTATATTTTTCTGGGAACCCTTCATGGACTGTTTTCATATCGGTGACAATGCAGACAGAAGCACAGTGATTTTAAAGAACATACTGCTTGTTATAACTTTTGTATAATATAGCTACACTGAGGAAAAGCTAGCAATGTTCACCTGATTTTTTTATTATTTCTCAAAGGACTATGGTTTTCTGACATGATCTCTCTCCTATAAAGATTTTAGTTATTTAATTTTAGAGAGAGGGGGAGGGAGGGAGAAAAAGAAGGAGAAAAATATCAATGTGTGGTTGCCTCTCATACACCCCCTATTGGGGACCTGGCCCGCAACCCAGGCATGTGCCCTGCCTGGGAATGAAACCTGTGACTATTTGGTTCGCAGACCATCCCTCAATCCACTGAGTCACAACAGCTAGGGCCATAATCCCTTTTCTAAGAAATGTGTATCAGTGGTGCATATTGTAACTATGCTTCAGCATCTGAATTCTGTGCTAAAGATCAAAACATCAAGATTCCCTGAAAGAAAATAGTGATATGGTTATAAACAAGTGTTTAAAAATTTTAAAACCTGATATCCTGTTTCTCTCTCTTTCTTTTTTTAAGCATTAAACATCATCTCATACAGCCATGAACATAAACCATGACCAGTTTACTGAGTAAGGCTATACTCAAAAGAACATGTAATGATACATTTGTGTTTCCTTTCTTGCCTTTGCATTTAATTTTCATATATAGCCTTGTTTTTGCAGTGACTTTGAATGTGTCTTGAGGAGGCAGATGGCCATAGAAGTTCTACAGCAATGGCAGGAGAGGGAAACATGATAACCAAGGGAGGATGTGCTGTGCATTGTGGACAGGGCCAGAATATATTGGAGGAGGGGGAAGCAGGGTTCTGATAGCAAAGGGAGCCAGGGTGTGTGCTTTGTTTGCTGAAGAAACTACCACATAGATAAGGAACTGACTTTTGATTATCTCCTCTTTATACCTAAAGGATATACTTTTAAATGGACTCTTTACATACTTTTCATTATAGTTTTATAACAGTCATGCCAACGTATTATATTTTAATCATAGAAAAATGGACTAGCTTGGGAGACTGTTCCCAGTACAAGTGTTCACTTCAGAAGTCTATTTCTGTTATGGTCTGGGGATTGTTAGGTTGGGTGGATGAGATGTTCTGAAGATGATATTGGAGGTAAGTAATTTCCTGGATATTATTCTTGTTGCACAGAAAAGTGATTACAAGGTCTTTTAGTCTGTTACATAAATTAGATGGATATGCTCCCTCTTAAAATCAATAACTAGAAAAATAGATGCCAAGGATAAATGTTACAAGTTTTCAAAATATTCTTGGTAAAGACAATAGCAACACAACTACCAACATATATGACACTTTCTATGTTCCAGGAACTCATACAACTATTTTACATTTCTTATCTCATGCAATGCTCAGAAAACCCTGTGACACAGGCACTAATATCCTCATTTTACAAAAAGGATTTGAGATTGAATCCCACATAGGGTAGTTCCAGAGTCTGCACCCTTTATTGCTTTGAGGTACTGCCTCTCATAAGACAAGACTATGTGTTTCTTGACTTGGTGTTATGACAGGATAAAAGCGTAGACTTATTTGTGAGTAAGTGAAGTTTATGTCTGGCTTAGCTGAGTCTTCCCTTTGCTACCTTTCATAACTTCCCCAACTCCCGACCCCTAGTGTCCCATGCTTTACCGCTTCTGTACACTTTTGTTCTAATAGGAAAGCACATGATAAAATGTATCCTCTAATGTATATATTATGTGATCCCTCTCAGAAATGTATTTCTTCAGGTATGTAAAAAGGTTACCTCTCCCAGAAATATTTGCATTTTCAAAGAAGATACACAGAGAGGAGACTGGGGAAATATTGCACAGGTAACACTTTTAAAAGTTCCTTAAATTGCAAAAAGGTAGATAATTACATACTTCCCCTACTTTACTGGGCAGTCTACCTTTATGTTGCTATCAGGATTTCTTGCCAGATGCAAAGGTCATAAGAAATTAGGTAGTTTTCATCTCACTTGAGACGGTCCTACCTCCTCTAATCACCTTTAATTCATTATTACCCACTGGATTTTTATGGAAAAGAAAGATCTTTACCATTTGTGGTACAATAGGGAATAGTTCCTGGCTCACTGATTTGCCTGGTTTAGCAATTTAAATACATGATTCCAGTGCAAATTTGTATTTCATATAATGAACAATTTTTAGTGTAAATGCATCCTATGCAATATTTGGGGCATACTTATACAAGAATTATTTGCTCTTTATCTGAATTTTAAATTGGACTGGACATCTTGTATTTTGTCATGTTATGATACTCAGGGTGAATTTTAATTGTTTTTAAACAGGAAAAAATTCTGATTTACAGATATTTTATGGTAATCTAAGTATAAGGTGATGAGAGCATGAAGGAGAGTGGTGTCTGTGGTGAAAGGGATAAATCCATCCTTTCAATGGAAGAAGACTCAAAATGTAATTGCTTACCTGTGAAGGGATGATAAAGAGATCCCAGGGGCCTTGCACAGAAGTTATAGGTAACAAAGCAAAAGTTATTATAAAAGACTAAAACCAGAAACTCAAAGATGTTGATTCAATCTTGGGGAAAAAACAGGTTGCATAAATTAATTGAAATGAAGAATAAGTTGAGTTGAGGAAGTTGAATAAGGCTTAGGAGATTAGCCAAACTTAAACATTATTTCAGGCAATGATATAGAAAACTGAAGGTCACTTAGTTTGCTATTGGATAACTAACAACCAGAAATACCATTATAAAGAGAAAATGATAATATTTTGATATTATATAGTCATACTGCCATATAAATAAAGATCACACCTTATATTTAACAGTTTATTTAAGATGATCAAAGTGTGATTGTTTGCAACCAAAACTAAGATTGCAAAATGCCATATACATAGTCTGTTATGGAAAAATTCTAAACATCAAACAGCTATTTTCTGAGGTCAAAAAATTATTGAGGTATAAAAAATAATCCACATTCATTGGGTTATGACTTTGTTTCCCCCTCAGGAGATGATTCTTCAAAGAGTAGATGCCAACCAATGCCTGAATTAGGAAATACAAGTTAGATTTATAAAATTTCTTTTAACATGAATCTTACTTTCTGTTCTAGGGAGAGTGCCCATTAGCTATTTTGATTTATTTAATTAGAGTTTGATTTCAAAACTTAATAAATCATTCATTGTTCATGTGGTAAGGTGAATGGATACCTAATTAGGCAGCTTTTGCAAGACATGGATACTGAGTGGTGGTAATACAATGGGGGGAAAGCATTTTAAATATGAAGACAATGTTATAGGGCATACACAGGGTTACTGTTATGCCCTATAAGAGGAGGGTTACTGTGGGAACTGTAATCCTGAATTTCATGACTTCTGTGATTTAATACTGTAGCAGGATTGTGAGACCTTTTTCTTTTATTTTGAGAATGATTTATTTGTAAGTAATTAAGAAAGAATCAGTCTCAGATGTGACTTGAATCTGCCTAAACTAGGAGGGTCCTACATCTTTTAGGAAGATAGAAGGAAAAAAACAGTATTAAAAAGTAATCTCAAAGTACATGAGTTTAACACACTGCAAGCTTTCACTGTAGAAAAAGATAGAAAATGATTTTGCACTTTGACTTCATTTGCAGCTAAGGATTTCCAAAAAATACTTGGAAATGGGCACAGAAGCTTTATGACTTTTCTTGATACTCCACAGGTCTAGTCATCGTGACAGTGAGTCAATTTCCGGGGATAGGATGTAGCTGAATGCAAGTGTCAACAGAAAGCAAAAGAGACTACCGGAACATGGATTTACTGAAGTATAACTTCCAGTACTGAAGTATGACTAACACTGTCTGAGAAACAGCAACAGCAGGCAGGCAAAGTGTGTAGCAGTCAGTGTGTGAGTTGCTTTGTTCTTGGAAGTGCTCTGGAGCCTTGGCTGGTGTGGCTCAATGGATTGAGTTCCGGCCTGTGAACCAAAGGGTCATCAGTTGGGTTCCCAGTCAGGGCACATGCCTGGGTTGTGGGCCAGGGCCCTAATGGGACGTGTGCAAAAGGCAACCACACATTGATGTTTTTCTCCTTCTTCCTCCATTACCGTCTCTCTAAAAATAAATAAGCAAAATCTTTTTAAAAAGAAGCATACTGGGGTCAAATTCTTATCAGATTGCACATACACGCAATGGTGTGTCAAGCTGACCACACATTAATCTGCTAATTGTGCCTTCACATTATGAATTTTAATTGAAATGGAAGTTTACATTCAATTAGTGGGGTCTTTTTACCACAGTTTTGAACATATTAATGTCTCCAAAGAGTAGGGTACTTGACACATTTTATATTGATTAGCTTATTTTTCTACAGATATGGCTACACTCAGTGGATTTTGAGGCTATGCCAGTTTAAGCAATAGATATTCCAAATAATAATCTTTACTTTGTACAGTTTGTACTAAACAATTTTGATAAGATACAAAAAACCCACAATACACTCACATTGGTGGAGATCATACATGGGTTAGGTTCCTTCTGGTTCCTTTTGGAGAAGAATTTAAAATAATTGCTTCTGCCTAAACAAATTTAACTGAAATTAATATGCTGATTCATATTAATGCTAATGTTAATACATACTAATGCTTTCAGACTTCATGTAATTTTAGTTCAAGTGGTGTCATTTCTAAAGTCATCAATATATGTTCCTGAAACTTATAAATGCAGTATGTACTGTACAGAAAATAAAATTAAAATTATTTCTATAGATGATAAATAGGGAAACAAATGGTAAATGGAGTGCAACTTTAGAATAAGAAAGATATAAAAACTAAAAAGACATTAAATGAAATTTTCCCTTCAAGTCATGGAGTACTAAGTATATCATTAGTAAAAGAATCTGCTTAATGGAAGAAAATAATATTGAAATTTTGAAATAGTGCTTAGCAAAAGTATAAAGAAACAAATAGTGGCAAATGAATTAAAATACAGTCAAAACCAAACGCAATTATAGTTGACACACAATATTACAGGTGTACAACATAGTGACTAGATATTTATATAACATGTGAAGTGATCACTCTGACAAATCAGGTAATCATTTGACACATACATAGTTATTACAATATAATTGACTATATTTATTGTATTGTGTTGTAATTTATAGCCTCATGACTGTTTTTATAACTGGCAATTTGTATTTCTTAAGCCCTTCTCCTTTTTCACCCAGCCCCCCAAGTTATTTTCACTCCAATCTTTTATAAGAAAATAGTCAGAAAAGTGATCATCCTGGTTTTGGTCAACCTACAATAAAAGTAGATTACACTAGAGAAGAATAAAAAAGGAGAGACAAACAAAAGGAGCCAAGTTTTAGTTTTTCATTGAAGACACGTACATTGAAATGAATTGCCAAGATTTGGAAGCAGCTCAAGTGTCCATCAGTAGATGAGTGTGTAAAAAAGCTGTGTTACAGCCCTGAACAGGTGGCTCAGTTGATTGAAGAGTTGTCCTGTGCACCAAAAATAGTTGATAGGTTCAATCTCTGGTCAGGGCACATAACTAGATTGTGGGTTTGACGCCTGATTGGGGCTCCTATGATAGGCAACCAGTCAATGTTTTCCTCACACATTAGTCTCAATCTCTCTCTCTCTCTCTCTCTCTCTCTGTCTCTCTCTCTCTCTGTCTCTCTCTCTCTCTCTCCACCTCTCCCTCTTCTTCCCTCTCCCTCCCTCTCCCCCCCCTCTCTCTCTCTCTCTCTCAAATCAATAAGCATTTCCTCAGGAGTAGTATTGCATTTACACAAGGGAATACTACTCAACTATAAAAAAGAAGTAAATCTTACTATTTGTGTGTCATGGTTGGATCTAGAGTATTATGTTAAGTGAAATAAGCCAGTGAGAGAAATACAAGTACCATATGAGTTCACTTATGTGTGGAATGTAATGAAGAACATAAACTAACAAACAAAATAGAAACAGACTCATAGATACAGAACACAGACTGACAGCTTTCAGGGGAGGATTGGAGGTACTGGGTGAAAAAGGTGAAGGGATTAAGCCGAGAAAAAAATCTCATAAACACACTTGTATGTGATTACCACTATGGTGAGAAAGCAAGAGCATAGGGGAGACAAATGATAGAAAGATACATGATGGGGGATGGTGAACATACAAAACCATGTACATATGATGTATTATAGAATTGTACCCCTTAAATGCATATGATTTTATTAACCAATGTCACCTCAATAAATTCAATTAAAATATATAGAGGTATATAATGATAAAAATCAAGCAAATAAGAAATTAAAGAAATAGCCCTGGTCAATTCGGTTCAGTTGGTTGGAGCATCATTCATAGAATGAAAGGTTGCAGGTTCGATTCCCCATCAGGGCACATGCCTAGGCTATGTGTTCAATCCCTGGTTGGGGTGTATGAGAGAAGGCAACCAATTGATGTTTCTCTCTCCCACTGATGTTTTTCTCTCCCATTGATATTTCTATTTCTATCTCTTTCTCAGAAAACAATGAAAAAAATGTCCCAGGGTGAGGATAAGAAATAAAAATAAATAAATAAAAGAAACAAAGGAATGTATGGCTGAGGCAAAAGTCCATAAACAAAATATTTGAATGTAATATATGTTGCATGAACAGACTTGACTATCAACAAAATGCTAAAAGCTTTTGCATATAAAAAATTAAAATGTCAGAGGACCAAAATTTGATAAAAATAATTGACATAATACAATGGTTACTTTACCTGAATTCTTGTTCTTTTGAATCACCATTTTCTCATGAAATGTCTTCCTTGTAGTTGAAAAGCAGTTTTAGTAAGATAGCCAGGAGAACCTTTTTAACTGAAACCAAACAGATTGAGCTCTATTTCATCAGATTGATATAAACCACAAGCTCTATGAAATGAAAAACTAAAGGGAAAAGATTTCACAGAAAGAAAATAATTTAGAAATAAATGCATTATAGAAACTGATAAAAAGGGAAGAATTGTTTAAATGTAAGTCAGAATGAAAATGGTACAGGCAAAAGTAAGAGAAAACAGTGAAACTGAGCCATCCATAGATAAACCAAATGAAATAATGGGCTTTGATGCCCAGATATTTCAAGTTGTGTCAACAATTTCCCAAATATTGTGATCTTCAGTGAGTTTTAGAACTTAAACATAATGTGTAGACTCTCAGTTTGTACAAAGGGGATTTTTATAGTTTATTCACTAATTAGGTAAAAATAATCAATTTGGCCCCTTTGGCTCTTTCAACTACAGTTTTTACAGAAGCTATAGTGTATTTTATATATCACTTTCCCCACTTGTTAAGAAACAAAACAAAACAAACTTTCTAACCTCATGTAAATTTGTCCTGAGTTTTTGAACCTACATTAAAAACTGAGATATATGCTTGTGTTAAAAAACTTTTGTTTTATATATAAAATAGAACTGTGAAAATATGAATGTCAGAATAACATACAAAATGCCTATACTTGCCTTAAATATGAAACTCAATTTTTATATGTACCTTTTTAAGACTTTAGAATAAATCCCAGAATTGAAGTTCATAAAGGTCTCTTTTACTTTTTCCCTCATTTTGCCCAGTATTTGCATTTTATAATTCTCTTTGGATGTCATGCTAATATTTATGATACTAGAAAACTACACCCTTTTTGCTGTAAGGTGTGCTTAAAATAATATTTTCAAAGAAATGCTTCAATTTAATTTTAAGTTAACAACTGGAGAAATGGAGTCAGATTTGCTACATATGAAGACTTCTGCCATTGCAAGCCTAGACCATTCACAGTGTCCAATACATACTTGGCTTCAAATCCTCCTCAATGAGCCCTGACTGGTGTGGCTCAGTTGTTTGGGTGTCATCCTGCAAAGGTCATGATTTCATGCAGGGGCAGTCCAAGGATGGGGTTTCTCAGCAACTGATTGAAGTTTCTCCTTCACATGTTTCTCTCCCTTTCTTTCACCTTCCCTTCCTCTTTCTCTAAAACAAACACATAAACAAACAAATACATTTTAAAAGTCTTCTTTAATGATTAAGTATCAATATGTCTATCTCCTGCTTGGACAGCTTCAAACTTCCTCTGACATTATTTTCTCCTATCCTCCAGTGTGATCTCTTTATGTTTTATCACCTAAGCATTTTAGAGTATCATTTTTTAAATTACTTGTTACTGAGCAGCTCATTACCCAGCTTGTGGATTTTTTTTATTGTATTCCTCTTTCTTGCTGACTAGTGTTTAGGACTTTACTCCTTTTAAACTTGTTATATTTTAAAAGGAGTAACTTATTTGAACAAACAATGAAGGAAAACTTCCCCTACCTGGCAAAGGAAATAGACTTCCAGGAAGTCCAGGAAGCTCAGAGAGTCCCCAAGAAGTTGGACCCAAGGAAGCACACACAATTATATTACCCAAGATTAAAGATAAAGAGAGAATCTTAAAAGCAGCAAGAGGAAAGGAGACAGTTACCTACAAAGGAGTTCCTATAAGACTATCAGCTAATTTCTTCAAAGAAACCTTACAGGCAAGAATGGGCTGGAAAGAAGTATTTGAAGTCATGAAAGACAAAGTCCTACATCCAAGATTACTTGATTCAGCAAAGCTATCATTTAGAATGGAAGGGCAGATAAAGTGCTTCCCAGATAAGGCCAAGCTAAAGGAGTCCATCGTCACCAAGCTCTTATTATATGAAATTTTAAAGGGATTTATCTAAGAAATTGAAGAAGATCAAACAATATGAACAGTAAAATGATAACACACTCACAACTATCAACAAATGAACCTCAAAAAAGAAAAGAAAACCAACGAAAACAAAAACTAAGCAAACAACTAGAACAAGAACATAATCAGACAAGTGGACATCACATGGAGGGTTTTCAGTGAGGAGGGGGAAGAGAGGAATAGTTGGGGAAAGGTACAGGGAATAAGGAACACAATTGGTAGACATGAAATACACAGGGAGAGGTTAAGAATGGTATAGGAAACAGAGAATTCAAAGAACTTATATGTACAACCCATGAACATGAACTAAGGCAGGGAATGCTGGAGGGTTGCTGGGTGCAGGGTGGAGGGGGGATAAAGTAGGAACAATAAGGAAAATTGTAATAGCATAATCAATAAAATATACTTAAAAATAAAAATGAGTTTTTAAAATTTTATTTAACAAATAAACTTGTTATATATTATATATTTCATCATTAGCATTTTTTAATTCTCAAAAGGATGTGGGATGGACATAAGTACAAATAAGAATATTATAAAAATTCTATCCAAGGAAGAACACTCCTATATAAGTCATTGTATTTCTTTATGTTGTCAATGATAAATGGCAAATACAAACTAGTAACAGAAGGAAAACTAGATGTTTTACACATATATGGAAATTAAACAACACATTGTTAAAGAACAAATGACTCAAAGAATAATTCACAAGGGAAACCAAAAAATATTTAGAAATTAATGAAAACTAAATTTAATGGATGCAGTGAGAACAGTGAGGGGGAGTGCATTTATAGGTGTAAATGCCAGCATTTACAAAAGAAGAAAATCTCCAGTTAATAACAACTTGTACACTTAACTTGTATACCTTCAATATACAAGAAAAAGAAGAACAAAGTAAATCCAAATCTAGCAGAAGAAAGGAATAATAAAAACTAGAGGAGAGTTAAGCAAACTAGAGAACAGAAAAACACTAGACTCAAAACCAAATGTTTGTTCTTTGAAAAGATCAAAAAGTTGACAAACCATTAGCTAAACTTACAAAATAAAAAAGATAGAGTATGCTAATAACCAAACCCATGCCTAGTGATATTACAAAATTTAAAAAGGGTTATAAGAGAATACTACAAAAAATTGTACCTCAGCAAATTCTATAGCTCAGATGAAAAAGACAAACTTCTAGGAAGATGCAAATTACCAAAAATGACCCAAGAAGAAATAGAAAATCAGAACATCCTACAACTATTAAAGAAGTTGAATCAACAAAAATCTTCCAACATAGAGAAGTCCAGGACCATAAGATTTCACTAGTGAATTCTACCAAACACCTACAAAAATAGAAGAGGAGAAAATACTTTCTTATTGTATGAGGACAGCATTACACTTATACCAAGGCTATACAAAGGCACTACAAGAAAACTGCAGACACATATTCCTTATGAACATAGATGCATAATCCTCCACAAAATACCTTCAAAGCAAATTTAGTAGCATATTAATAGGATTATTACAGCCTTGGCCATGTTGCCCAGTTGGTTGGAGAATTGTCCAGTACACCAAAAGGGTTGCAGTTTTAATCCCTAGTCAGGGCATGTGTGGGGATGTGGGCAACCAATAGATGTCTGTCTATCTGTCTGCCTCTCTCTCTCTCTATCTCTTTCTCTTTCTCTCCAGGAAATAAATAAAAATATCCTCAGGTGAGGGTTAAATAAATAAATAAGTATTCTTATACACCATGACCAAGTGAGATTTACTGGATGAATGTAAAGTTGGTTCAACATGAAAAAAGAAATTAATGTGATACATTACAGTAACAAAATGAAGGAAAAATATATAATCATTTTAATTTATTCAACAAAAGCATTTAACTAAATCCAAAACTTTTTCATCATAGGAACACTCAACACACTAGGAATAAAGGAGAACTTCTTCAACATGAAAAAAAGGCACATATTAAAAACTCACAGATAACATTATAGTTAGTTGTGAAGCCTGAGAGCTCTTCCCTAAAGATCAAGAACAATTTATGGCTGCATGCTTGCGCCACCTCTGTTCATATTGTATTGGAAGTCCTTTTTAGAGTAATTAGACAATAAAAAGAAACAAAAAGGCTCAAAATTGGAAAAGAGGTAAAACTATTTCTATTGACAGATAACATAATCTTATATGTTGAAAATGTCAAGGAATCTACAAAAAATGAAACCTATATTTATTATAGTTTGAATTTTTTCCACCAAAGAGATAGGTATAAGTTTGAGTTACCTCCACTACACCAGAATGTGACATTATTTATAAATAAGGGTACTGTAAACGTAATTAGTTAAGTTGAGGCCCTACCAAGGTAAGGTCACCCTTTAATCCAATAGGACTCTTGAGTTTTAAGAAGAAATGAAGAGATACAGATACATAAAAGAGGAATGTCATGTGATGATGGACATATAAAATTGTACATACATCTATGATGCAAGCCAAAAAATACTAAGAATCATCAGGAAGCTAGAAGAGCATTTTGAAAGAGCATGGCCCACCCCATACCCAGGTTTCAGATTTCTAGACTCCAAAACTAGGAGAGAATAAATTTCTATTGTTCTAAGTCACCTAGTAAGTAGTAATTTTTTATTGCAGACCTAAGAATCTAATACAGATTGTAGTATCAGGGAGTGAGGCACTGCTGTAACATATGCCTAAAAGTATGGAGTTGGCTTTGGTATTGATTAAGGTGCAAAAATTCAGAAGAATTTTGAAGTGCTTCATTGAAAAAAATCACCAATTGCCTTGATAATTGCAAGAAATAGAAACATTAAAAAGACTCATGGTGAGTCCTTAGATGGAAATGATAAACATGCTTTTGGGCACTGGATGACACATGATTCTTGCTATAAAGTGGTAGATTTGTGTCCTGACCAGTGTGGTTCATTTGGTTGGGCATCATCCCACAAAGCAAAGGTCACCAGTTCGATTCCTGGTCAGGGCACATGCCTGGCTTGGGGTTGCATTCCCAGTGGGGGCACATATGAGAAGCAACAAGCAATGTTTCTCTCTCACATAGATGTCTCTCTCCTTCTCTTTCTCCTCCCTTCCCATCTCTCTAAAAATAAAATAAATAAAATAGTTTTTAAAAGTGGTAGATTCTCGACTGAATTATGTTCTACTTTTGGAAGGAAAGTGGAATTTGTAAGCAGTGAGCTTAGGTATTTAGCCAAGGAAGCAAAATGTGGAAGGTTCGGTCTGGTTTCTCCTTGCCATTTATAATAAAATGAGGGATGAACGATCAAATGAGGAAAAAACTTAAACACAATGGCACCAGCACCTGATGTTTTAGAAGATACTCTGTCTACTCAGATAGTATGCTCCGTGGGAGTAGGGTCAAGTGTATAGATGGACGACAATGTACTAAGATACTAAAAATGTGACATAGATTCAATCAACAATCTCAGCAGAACTCAGGAACAGAGATGTGGTTATCTAGGAAGTGTCTGTGGGGAACCCTCTTGTCTAATGGCTTGGACCTCTATAAATTCGATGGAAGACCAACAAGTTCTTTGAAAAAAATTTACCAGCAAAAATACTGCCAGCCTTGATTGAAAGCAACAGAGATGGAAAAAATGAAGGAAAAAATATTTTAAAGACAGAGCCATGATGCAATGGACAGCTTTGAGCCACAGAGAATTATTCTCGGCCCTCAACATCTAATAGAGTTTTCCTGCAGTGTTTTGGACTTGCTTGGAAACTGTAGCCCATATTTTCCTTCTTATTTCTCCCTTTTATAATGGGAGTGCCTACTACGCCTGTCTCACTACTGTATTTTAAAAGAAATAAATTGTTTTCTTGTTTCACAGGTTTACAGATGGAGAAGAATTTTGCCTCAGAATGGAGCATACCCAGAGGTTCACTTGTGGTTGATTTAGATATATAGATGAGAATTTGGACTTCATCAAAATTAAAAACTTCTGTGTAAAAGGATATTATCACAAAAGTTAAAAGACAATCTACAAAATAGGAAAAATATCTATAAATCATATATCTGAAAAGGATCTATTATCCAGATATAGAAAAAACAAACATACCAACCAAACTGAACAACCTAGTTTAAAATTGGACAAAGGAATTGAATGTGCTAAAAGCCACTGAAGTGCATGCTATAAATCGTGAATGTATGGTATATGAATTACATCAATGAAGGTGTTGTGTTTAAAAAAATATTTAATTAGGGGAAATGAATGGCTGTAATATTGGATTAGTCAATGGTTTCTTAGATGTGATATTTAGGTGTAACCCAACAAAAAATAGTTAAATTGATCTTCATCAAAACTAAAAACTTTTCTGAAAAAGATACCATCAAGAAAATGGAAAGAAAACCCACAAAATGGGGGGAAATGTTTGTAAATCAAGTATCTGAAAAAAAGTCTAGTTTCCAGAATATGCAAAGAAATCTTACAAGTAAACAATAGAAAGACAAATAACCCCATTTAAAAAATGGGCAAAAGATCCAAATAGACATTTCTTTAAAGATATACAAATAGATAATAAGTACATGGAAAGGTATGCAACACCATTAGCTATCAGGGAAATGCAAACAATTACAAATCCAAATCACAATGGGATACTTCACACCCATTAGGATGCTTACAATAACAAAGAAAGACAATAACAAATGTTGATGAGGATGTAGAAGAATTGAAACTCTCATATAGCTGGTGGGAATGTTAAAAGGTACAGCCATTGTAGAAAACAACTTGGCAGTTCCTCTAAAAGTTAACATAAAATTAACATATGATCTAGCAATTTTCTTTTTACATATATACCCAAGAAAAATGAAAACATATATCCACAAAAAAATGTACACATAAATGTTCATTGCAGCATTATTCATAATAGCCAGAAAGTGGAAACAACCCAAATAAACTTCAACTGATAAATGGATAAACAAAATATGATGTATCTCTCTAATGGAATGTTATTGGGCAATAAAAAGGAATCGGGTAGTGCTACATGAAATAATGTTGAAGATCTCTGAAAGCATTATGCTAAGTGAAAGAAGCCAATCCCAAAGAACACATATTGAATGTGTGAATTTATATGAAATGTCCAGAGTAGGCGATCTATAAATAGATACTAGGTTGTTAGCTGGGGTGCTGTGAGGGGATGAAGAGTGTCTGCTAAGAGTATGTATGTAATATATACACATATACACACTCACATAGACCTATGCATTTTCCATGCATGAGGATGTATATCTGAAAGTCATCTGAATAAGTTATTTGCAAGATATATTTAGTTTAGGTAATTTTCAATACAAATAGTGTAGAGAGCTGAAAAGTCATTTTGTAATTCATATAATCATGCTCTTCTGAAATCTTTGGTACTATCAGAGGTTGTTAGGGCTGATACTTGCCCCATATACAGTAATGTATGAGAAGTGTCTCATACCTCTTTGTCCCACTAGCTACAATTCAGACTTTGAATTATTACCTCTAATTGGAGTTACCCTTTCAGGCTCCTGGGGGAGCAATAGTGCCCTGTATCTCTATGGTATATTACCATTTCAAAGTGCTTTTATGGACATTATCTTACTGAATTTCACAACTTTAGGTTGATCTTACTGTTATACAATTTTTGTAGCTAGAGAAAACCTTTGTATGTACCTAGGGACATACAAGTCATGGAAAAGCTGAAAGTGGAACAGTGACAGTCCAATTTTAAGTGCACTTTCCATGGTCTCCAAGAATCTAGAGTATCTTTTCAAATGAGACTCCAATTGGGGAACAGAGAGAAGGGGAGAAGTAGCACAGTATCCCATTACTACCAGAAAACTATAGAACCGAACTGCTTTCTTAGACTCATTAGCTGTGGTACAGGATAGGGCAGGCCCTGAGTTATGGAAATTTTAGCAGATTCAAATTTAAAAAACAAACAAACAAGTGGTAACTCAGAATATAAGAGACATTAGGAAATAGATATAGTCAGTATTCCTAAGATATTTTACTCACACAGAAAATAACCTTTAATTAGAAATAGACATCTTATTTATTTTATTTTGCTCTGTTTCAGCCATTTAGATGAGCACTGGCTATATACAAACATGTTAGGAAGATGAACTCTGTGAGTGTGTACATGTAGACTGTGTGTTTTTGTTTTTATAATTATATTTAGAACATTATAGGGACTTATAGTAAAATCTACATGTGCTGTTTTCTCAGGAAGAACTCTAAATTTCTCTGTCTGTCCTATTCTTACCACAAAGAGTTTAAGCCTTTGAATTCTTTACTTCTGATTTTCTTTTGATAAAACATTGCTTTTCATTGCATTTCCTTTTTCAATTCTTCTTCAAAATAACCCTGTATCATGGCTCTGTAATATCTCCTTTATGCATGTCTGCAAATGAAATTAGTTTGCCTTGTGTCCCATATAAATAAGTAAAATAAAATTCTTTCATTTTGAATTGTAGCTTCTCCTTGTCCCAGGTGCTTACATAGCCTATTGCTTTGGAATTTCAATTTTTCTCTTCTTTCTTTCTTTCTTTCTTTCTTTCTTTCTTTCTTTCTTTCTTTTTTTCTTTCTTTCTTTCTTTCTTTCTTTCTTTCTTTCTTTCTTTCTTTCTTTCTTTCTTT